>JASANG010001179.1:0-10224 GCA_030248215.1 Enoplolaimus lenunculus
TACGTGTTGCAATTGATAAACACGGTGCGATATATACTATTTAACGTATATACACTGCGCTTAGTTGCCTACAGGCAACTCAATGTGAGAAGGGGTTATAGATAGTAAACTGAAAATTTTTCGCTTAACCCTTTCTCACATGAATATTTCCTATTTCCCCTGAGACCTACTTTTATGCTAGGATTCGAACTCCAGTGATTGGAGTGGGAGGCGTATATCATCACCACTCAGCTATAGGAGCTTGACGCTCGAGCCCGAGGGGGCTCTCACGTCTTGTGGTGATTTAGTACTATGTATACGTGTTGCAATTGATAAACACGGTGCGATATATACTATTTAACGTATATACACTGCGCTTAGTTGCCTACAGGCAACTCAATGTGAGAAGGGGTTATAGATAGTAAACTGAAAATTTTTCGCTTAACCCTTTCTCACATGAATATTTCCTATTTCCCCTGAGACCTACTTTTATGCTAGGATTCGAACTCCAGTGATTGGAGTGGGAGGCGTATATCATCACCACTCAGCTATAGGAGCTTGACGCTCGAGCCCGAGGGGGCTCTCACGTCTTGTGGTGATTTAGTACTATGTATACGTGTTGCAATTGATAAACACGGTGCGATATATACTATTTAACGTATATACACTGCGCTTAGTTGCCTACAGGCAACTCAATGTGAGAAGGGGTTATAGATAGTAAAGTGAAAATTTTTCGCTTAACCCTTTCTCACATGAATATTTCCTATTTCCCCTGAGACCTACTTTTATGCTAGGATTCGAACTCCAGTGATTGGAGTGGGAGGCGTATATCATCACCACTCAGCTATAGGAGCTTGACGCTCGAGCCCGAGGGGGCTCTCACGTCTTGTGGTGATTTAGTACTATGTATACGTGTTGCAATTGATAAACACGGTGCGATATATACTATTTAACGTATATACACTGCGCTTAGTTGCCTACAGGCAACTCAATGTGAGAAGGGGTTATAGATAGTAAAGTGAAAATTTTTCGCTTAACCCTCAATGGCCCGACAGTCTACATATGTAGACATAACCAGTTCGACAATTGATTGTTCGGCAGGTGCTATAGTTAAGAATCTATTGTTTAATTTCCATCGATAATTATTCTGTTATAGTAGTATAAAAAACTTATAGCATTGTGGGAACAAAAGTTTGCTGTACAGTGAGTCATATACCTATATAACCCGACCGTCTACATATGTAGACAGATGTTGATTTGATCATAGTTTGAGTTTTGACAAGAATTGGAACGTTTTGTTCTTACACACGGTTTTGTATGGTGAGGTAAAGTCAGGGAAATGTCAGGTTTGCATAAATTATCTTTGACTGAGGTCGTACGACGTGTATTAGAACCAAGTGATTCAGAGACAGAAGATGACAAACCGGACGACAATAGTTCAAATGACGACTCAGAATCAGTTGAGTTAGGTCAATGCAGTAGTGAAGAGGCTGCTATTTATGAGCAAGATAGTGATGGTGAATTACAAAAACAATCGGACGCATCTAGTAGTGAGTTGAGCGATATGGACGATACTTCTAGTGGAAGTAATGTGTTTTTGTCAGCGACGGGTGTTGAGTGGCATTCTACAACACCGCCTGTCCGTGTGTTAGCTAGAAATATAATTCGCTTTCGCGAAGGCACTGAAGTAAACCCTACAACAGAGTCACAAGCATTTTATCTTTATATAAACGAGCCCATTTTACATACAATTCAGCGACTCACTAGTAGGCGACTGCGGGCGCGCAATTTTTCAACGCTACCAATGTGCGAGCTGAAAGCTTGGCTTGGGGTGGTAATCAGAGCTGGTGCAGATCGCGATAACATGTCTTCAGTGGCTTCACTATTCACCAAAAACGACAGCAGGCCCTTTTACCGCTGCGCGCTGTCAAAAAACAGAATGAAACAGTTGCTGGAAAATGTAACATTCGACAACAAACTGACTCGCCGGGAGCGTCAAAAAAGTGACAAAATGGCTGCTATACGAGATGTTTGGGACCTATTTCAGTCCAACTTACGTCTTCATTATATACCGTCCGAATCACTTACAGTAGATGAACAGCTCTACGGGTATAGAGGATATGCACCGGGGCGAGCGTACATGCCGGCGAAACCTGCTAAGTACCGTTGCACAACGCATTCATTGTCATGAAACTGAACGGATATCAAAAGTCACGCAATGTTTTCATGAAAAAAGTAGCCGAACAACTAGCGCAAGACAATATGACCAAACGTTACAGTAGTGAAAAAATTTACGCAAAATCAAAGGATTCATTTATGGCTTACGGGCTGCCTCAAAAGCGAAACGAACCTTCTACATCTGGTAAACCGACCAAATGTCAGGTCACAAGTTGTCGCAAATCTACGAGATTGAGCTGTTCGTCATGTGGAAAACGAGTGTGCAAGGACCACATGAATCGCACCATAACGTGCAACGACTATGCTTAACTGGACAACGCGCCCGCAGTGGGAGGCTGGACGGGGAGCGGGTGGAACTCCGCCAGAACACTAGTTCTGACTGTCTCAAGCCAGTTAAAGGAGGAGAGCACCCTGAGATAAGCCAAAACTAACGCTAGTTGTGTTGTCTACATATGTAGACCGTTGGGCTGATTAAGGTGAAAATTTTGCCGGGCCGTTGAGGGTTAACCCTTTCTCACATGAATATTTCCTATTTCCCCTGAGACCTACTTTTATGCTAGGATTCGAACTCCAGTGATTGGAGTGGGAGGCGTATATCATCACCACTCAGCTATAGGAGCTTGACGCTCGAGCCCGAGGGGGCTCTCACGTCTTGTGGTGATTTAGTACTATGTATACGTGTTGCAATTGATAAACACGGTGCGATATATACTATTTAACGTATATACACTGCGCTTAGTTGCCTACAGGCAACTCAATGTGAGAAGGGGTTATAGATAGTAAAGTGAAAATTTTTCGCTTAACCCTTTCTCACATGAATATTTCCTATTTCCCCTGAGACCTACTTTTATGCTAGGATTCGAACTCCAGTGATTGGAGTGGGAGGCGTATATCATCACCACTCAGCTATAGGAGCTTGACGCTCGAGCCCGAGGGGGCTCTCACGTCTTGTGGTGATTTAGTACTGTGTATACGTGTTGCAATTGATAAACACGGTGCGATATATACTATTTAACGTATATACACTGCGCTTAGTTGCCTACAGGCAACTCAATGTGAGAAGGGGTTAATAATAACACTAAGAGTGGATGATCACTCTAGCAAGGGTGTGCAAGTACCGAAATTTTTGTCGTACAAAATGTACCACCGGGCGTTGTTTTTCAGCCGACCCCCCCCTTGTTCAGAGGGGGGTCGCTATCATATGAATACTCCTAAATTAAACTATAAGGGGAGCATGTTTGACCCGCATACATAAAGAGCCATGGTTTGCACCGGTTGTACCCCCCTCTAAATAACGGGGGTTGGCCCAAAACGCAACGCGTGCCTGGTACACTTTTTTCTACACAGCATGTGCCCAGTGGCACACTCTTGTTAAATAGCGATTATCCACTCTTGATAACACCAAGTAGATATTTGCTAAATTTATGGAGGAAATTTAAACCATCGTTTCAACTGCCTATTTTAGTCTCACCTCCGGTTTCTTCTCCGGCTCCGGTATTTTTCACTTCCAGTTGCACCCTGATATATAAGCCAAACTCTACTGTGCGTAAAAAATTGTATTAACTATTTCAAAATATCAGAGTTTCTAACATTTTAAATTTTACTGTCAATCTTTGAGCTACGCTTGCTATTTAGCGCCGTACGTCACCATCGGTCGCATGTATACAGACAGAAGGCGATGGACAGCGCTACATAGCAAGCATAGCTTAACCATTGCCAGCAAATTCAAAATGTTAGAAAATCTGAGAGGCAGAAGGCGATAGACGGCGCCAGATGCCATTAAAATTTGAAAAAAGTATAGCGCCACCCAATGGCGGATCCACGGGGGTCACCCCGGCCGTAACCCCCCGAACAGCATCTCGACAAAAATTATATTGGGACTCAAAATGGGGACCCCCTTTTATTTGGGTCACTACAGTATGGGTCAAAAATAAGTTTATTACCTGTGAAATTTTGGCCCCCCCCATTTTGAGATCCTGGATCCGCCACGGGGCGCCACCCTTAATCAATGCCTGCAGTTGCAACTTCCTACCGTAAAAACATTGGTGTTTTTAAGAATTCAATTCAATGTTAAGAAATCAACCACTGTGTAGATCTTAAAATCATACTTTTCAAATTGAAAAAAAAACATATTTTTATCCCCAGCATTGGATAAACTTTAATTACTTGTCGCATCAGATGTTTATTTCATATGAAAATGTCCATTAATACCTAAACAACTCACTAGATATTTGAGAATATTCATATCAATTATTACTATTTCGGCCCTACGGGTAATACACGAACCAACAATCCATATGAAAATGAAAAGTTTCAAGGACGAATTTAAGACGGGAACCCGGGCCCAGGCCCCGGTTCCACAACAAGGATTAAAGCCAACCAAAAAAAATTGTGTTCGGGGTTTAGTACTAAAATTGTGTTTGGTTTCTCGGTCGGTTCGTTCGCAAGCTGTTTCGTGCAGCCGCCCCCTTAAAAAGTTTTTGAATCGATTGATGAAGAACGGCTTTCTCAGTATGAGAAATATACGGGTTCAATTTCAATTTTTCCAATCATACTTTCACATGCTTATTCACCGTTCGTTTAATTAGATTTGATATGTGGAAAAGACTGTATTCGATTAAGCTGATTACTTTTACCAGCTGGACGCTGGAACGTACAAGGCGAATATATACAGGCCATGGCAGGACCGATGGGGTTTAGAGCCAGGTCTCCGTTATTATTTGTGTATGGGGGTTATTAGGAATTTTGGCCCACGTAAAGAGCAGGAGTTGAACGTTTGTCTGCGCGACTGCAATTAGAGTATTAACCTTAAAATTTAGACAAATTTTCTGCGTATGCTTAGTGTTATGCAGGCTTCGGTATAAACTTATTTTTACGCTTAGGACTTAGACTTAGAAATAGGTTTATACTACTCATCGCTGGATTAAAAAGGGATGTGCAGGTGGCCCGTGTCCCGGGCCTTCCAGCGAAAGAGGGCATCTGCCACCAACCAAAAACTGACTTCTTTAAGTGCAAATTTTACCATCTAAACGTACGGATAATGATCAGGAATTGCTCTGTTTACAGTTCTAGAAGGTACCTAAATATTGGAAAACTGAAACTGTTAAATCAACCCCCCAATCAGGGATGTCAACCAAAAACACCACATGCGGTGGTACATTGTGTACCATGCAAAAAGCGTTAGTTTGCATACTCTTGTTGAAGCATACATCATCCACTGTTGTTATTACTAAGCCTTTTACGCTGGGTCTTTAGATCCAGGGCACACATTCTTAAATGCGAATAGCACCTGTCTCTAATTAGCGATAGCTTTTCAAATTGACGAACGTCTGCAATAGCGGATCTCAAAATTTTGTACAGAAGTAAGACAAATCAAATTCCATGCGTTATGTTGAATTTCGAATTTTATCATGCGCTCGTCCGAAAGTTATATGACCAACCACCAACTAACTGGTCATAGGTGCTACGCACATTTGAGAATACGGGCTCATGTTAGTATTCGAGCTGTTAGCGGATTTATATTGGCTGGTCATGTGTAGTGGAATGCAGCTATTGCAATTTTATTTTCACCCTTGGGACTCAAATAAATTTTTATCAAAAAGTTAGAGAAAACATATACTATTCGACGCAGGTTGCCGAGCTAGAGTTGCATCAGCTTTAACCTAGCCTACTTTAGCCTAAAAGTCTAAGGCATATGCAACTTCCACAATATCATGCGTACACCAGGTAACTTTTGAGGAGGTAGTGTCATGGACACTGAAACAAAAACGCTTCAGTACCTCGGACTCTGAAGCTTTTTTTTTGCTTTCAGCGTACGGAAACAGCGTACAATAATACTGATCGTTTGTATTTAATTTTACATTTAGTTTTTGCATTGTTTTTCTAGTACGAAATATTTAGTTTCAATACCAAACTTTAAACCCTAAATCCGATCCGCTACTGGAATAAAGAGATATTTTGTTACAAAACCGTTCAATAATCCGTATATTTTAATAAATCATTTTAATATTAATATTTACTGTGGTTTATTAGATTTTCCTTTCAATACACTCCAGGGGCGTACACTTGTGGAACGATAGCCGAAGCTTATACATGTCTCCCCTGAAATTTATGTAGGGACGAGAAAAAAATCACCATTCCAGAAATTAAAATATAACCTTCAGGATTCTAGAGTGCAGCGAATGAGGTTATGCATTTCTGAATTGAGATGTGAAATCCTGGGCGACGCCTGTGATATTATTTTATTGGTACCAACATGCGCCGGTCAGCGTTACAACGATAAACATTAATGTTTATTGATGCTTGAAGTATCAACATGTTGTTAACGTCTAAATTGGTAAAATGCTAGCCTATGCGTAACTAAGTGATTAGTGACCTATGCTCTGTTCTTCCTATACTCTCTCTCGGTCTCTTTCTTTCTCTCTTTCAGTGTTTTCTTCTCTTCTGTTGCTAACTTTTACCCTAGGTCACTATTTTTCGCATTTCTTGTTTTTTTTCTCTATTCTTTCTTTTTCGCGCTTGTTTTTTTTGCTCGCTCTTGTTCTTTCTGTCGCTGTTGTTGTTTCTTTCTCGCTCTTGGTTTTTTCTTTCTCGTTCTTGTTCTTTTTTCGCTCTTGTTCTTTCTTTCTCGTCTTGTCCTTTTTTCGCTCTTGTTCTTTCTTTTTCGCCCTTGTTCTTTCTCTCTCGTTTTGCCTCACTTTCTGTTTAACTCTTTTCTTTGTATATGTAGTTCTGCACATTGCGTTCCTTTAAATTCTGTTTCAATTACTTTTTTCGTTTTCACTTTATTTTTTCATTTTATTTTCTTTTTCACTAAGCATCTTTTGTCTCTCTCCCCTTCTCATTACGTCAATTCACCCCCCCTCCGTTTTTTGGCGTCCGCGTTCCTTCATCACTCAGTATACATACAAGTTCGGTATCTTTGATTAATTACAACTCAGCGTTAATTTAGGTTAGAAAATGTCAACATTAGTTTAGTTGTCTAAAGTCAAAACTAATGAGACCAGTTTAGAGTGAGGATAAATTGTGTAAAACGAGCAGTTAGTAACAAATACTAATAACCTGGGTTAACACTGGCGAATCCAAGACGGACCGCCAGGTTTTTGGTACCCAAACAGCGAGTAAACCCAAAACTTTGTACCCCATTTAGTACCAATACGAGCATTTGGCTTTTCGCTCGCTTGCCACTCTGACCCAGCCAACCCCCATGTCATTAATTTCTGGATCCGCCAATGGCTTGGGTATTGACTTTAAAGGGGGTTTTCAGGGCCGCAACTACGGGGGGTTTGCGCAAGTGCCGGTTCCACAATGAAGTCTGCGTTTCTGAATCCGGCCATTTTTTGAGAAATAGGCCAAGAATTTAAAGGTTGCCAAATACTCGTGTTTTTCTCAATAGATCTTATAGACCATTTGATTTCCGTCCATGGTTCGGAGCTTTAGCTGTGTTTTTTGAGGGAAATTAGGTTGCTAAATTGAGTATATTATTGAGGGCAGGTATGCTAATATCATAAAGGCATTTTGAGGTCACTTGAATTTAGGCTGCTTAGTACTCGTTTTTACTTTTTTGGTTAATCGCAACTTTTGCCAGGATATGCATTTCGTTTGCGTTTCACCAAAACGCCTGGCCAATGTTAATGCTTTGAGGCCGTAACAGTAGATTAGCCTAAGCCTAAGCATTGAAAAATCTGTATTCCTAAGCTTAACTCTAAACCAAAGCAAAAATATTGTCTAGAATCTAAGCCTACTGTTTTACAAAACCCACCATGCACATTTTTAAGGTTTCGCTGAAATTGAATTTCAAACTACCTTCACAAATGCTTGCTACTTAAACTTGCAATTGCAATTTCAAGTTGAAAACTGGAGATGCAAAAAGTTGTAACCGTAAACAGAGCTGATGGAATAAAGTCAGTATGGGTTAAACCTTCCACATCGGATGTTAAAAGCGGTTCAACCCGAATCTTTCAATTCAATTAAACCAACGGCATATTTTATTTATTGAAGGTTTGAAATTTATTGCTTAAAATTTCAAATGAACGATGTTTTTAATCTCAAAAATGAAATTTTTCCAAAATTCAAATTCGGGTGTGAAATGATCACAGAAGGTCACAAGAGGCTCAAAGTTTGGGAGAATGACCGAAAACGTACTATGGTTTTATCTTTAGCGGAAATGTGAGTTTTCAACCTTCGATAGCAAATTCCCAAAAATTGAAGTTTTTACACAACAACTAAGCTCGTATTCTCAAATATGTATAACAGCTAGCATCATTTACTAACAAGTTTTCAAACTCACTAACTATTGCACCTCTTCAACTCAAAATTGGTACAACATTAGACAGTAAAACATATGCCAAAAAATGTGCTGAATTTTAAAGAATCAGCATACACTGGTTCAAAAGTTACAAGACCTATCACTATCTGGTAATAGGTGCTAAACACATTTGAGAATATACGCATTCACGACTGAACTGATGTTTTTAGTCCCTCAAGATATCAAATATTGCTTCACCGATTTGTTCCTGGGCGGCGCATTTTGATTGATCCCAAATGGTATCAGAAGTCGTATAAATTTTGAACATCAGTCACAATTTAAGTATTGTAATTATTAATATTTTGACGTTTTAAAATTAACCTTTTTTGCCCGTTACCGTTCTGTCATCGTTTTTATTGATAATTTTTATAAAACTTTTTATCTTAAATTTTGTTCAATTTTGTTGTTTTTATTGTCATTGCAGTATTCAACAAAACGATTTTCTTGCTAAAAACGGAGTTAATTTCAGTGGCAGATCAAAGAATTTCTACAGGGCATACGACAGGTATCGATTTGGACTCATATTTTCAAATTGTGTATAGCACAATAACCTACCGATGACCAGTTAGCGCAATAAATGTACCAATTTTTTGAGGGAAAAAATTGTAAACTAGAAGGAACCCTACGATTTTATCACAAAATGTTTTCTGATGGGGCGGAGTGTACGCCCTTCCTCTTGATCTGTTAGTGCGTTTGAAAATAAAGATGGCTACTGATTTCTAGGAATTATCAGGGGGTATGTGTTCACTGGCACTTGCGCCTTAAAATACGCTCCAGAAAGGGCTGTTTCAGTTTTTTATCACTAAAGCTATCGAGATCGCACGACACCTCCAACCATACACTGTAAAAAATGGGGAGTTAAATTGACTCCCTTGGAAACAGGCTTTTCCGGACTACACAAACTGAGTGATTCACTGCTGACTCTGGCGGTGTCAAATTTGACTCAGTTTGTGTAGTCAGGAAAAGCCTGTTTACGAGAGAGTCAATTTGACTCCCCATTTTTTACAATGTAGCAACTGTAGTATTTTCTGCAAACTTGCGTCCATTTCAACCATGGCCAAAGCCAAAGGTGCCGTTTTAGTGTACAACAAAACTGAGAGTACATGGGTAAAATTTTGGTATTTGATGCAGCTCGTATGTTTTTATCATTGCATTTCCGAGAACTTGGCGGACTCTATTTCTGACTGTGTCGGTATTTATATATTTTTTTTATGTATCAAAGGAGCATATACAACTATGTATGTGTCAAATATTAAGAAAAGCTCTTCAGTGAAAAAAACAATGAGCGAATGATTGTTTTGAACTATGCAGGAAATTACGGCCAGATGTTGAAAAAATTTATTTCGTTTTTATTTTTCATTTTTTGTTTCTGGAGCAAAGAGACTATTTTGTATTAGAACGAACAACATAATATCGATATCAAACGATAGAATAACACAGTTAGCAATTCAATCAGAAACTGAGGTACAGGGAAGGCGAATCAAGAAAAAAACCTGCATTTATAACAAAATTGTGAACGAAATTGTGCAAAATTGTAAGGTAAAGACCGTCCATTTTGACGCCGGAATGTTTGCTTGGAGCGGGGGCGGGCGTCCGCCCCCCGGATTAGTTAGTGCTGGTAAGAATATTGGATTGGGGAATGCAATTTAGCGAGCTGAACTTTGAATAATTTGAACAATTTGTTAAAGCTGCAAATTTGACAAATTTGTTGGGTATGACATATATTTATATAAAAATACTTTGAGGAACACAGTGTAATA
>JASANG010001494.1:0-10215 GCA_030248215.1 Enoplolaimus lenunculus
TTTGTTGATTTTCGTAACTTAAAAACTGGATATTCCGAGAAATTTGCATATTTTGTACACGCCTGCATAATTTGATATTCTAAAATTTTGGGTGTGTAGTTAATAAAGGTGCCTTGTGTAACTTGAAGAACAGGTAATTTTGGAGTGCAATTAGAGAAAGGTTTTCTTGTTGTTTGTTTATGTTGTATTTGCGAAATAAATAGTTTACGGAAATTGTTAATTTATGGAAATCGGTCAAGTTTGTGGACTGATTAGCTCCAATATTAGCAGGTTAGCGTTGTATTTTTTGAATGTTTCGAATAGTAGTGATTTCGAAGTAAAAACAGCAATAATAATTTATGTGAAACAAAATAACTAAATCAGCACTATTCCGCGGTAAGCTATGCTTTACTAATGTTGGGAAATTGCGATCGTCTCGGCATGAAAAAACTCAAATCGCGAAACAAACACGCCATGTTGTTTTACTGGATTTTGATTTTCAAGTGTCTAGCTGCTCCGTGACAAAAAAAGTGTAATCGACATTCCAATTCCGACTAGAAATCCAAACGTTCCCACTTTCGTGTTCTAGCTTACAGATTTATTAGCATTATAATAAATTTCCTAATGGAAGCACTTTGTTTAGACAGTAGAAGATAAGCTAAGTTTTAGAATAAAATTTGATGTAATAGGCGATGTATCTCAAAATTAAATTTCTAGGCAGGGTACAAAGCGGAACTGGATTATACCGAACTCGGAACTACAAATTTTCTGTCTACACGGATAACTTGTATTAACAAGTATAACTAATTAAGGGCGTCTGTTGGCTGAAAACAATTCGCTAACACATCGCATGAACACACTGACAATCGTTTTTCGGTTTTGTACAGCGAAACAATCAATTATTGATAAGTTAACTGATCGAAAACAATTCAATAGATAAGTGACGCAGGATTTTTAACGGCCAGTAAAACCCCCAAGCCGTGCTTAGAAAACCTGCTTATGCAGCGTTAATTGTGGGGATGTGCCTTTTACACATAGCAGTCAGTTGTAATGCTATCAATTTCATTTCTGGGCGCATGTCAGTGTGTCTAGTCAAGGAAACAGTTATCTCTCTTGCGTTTGTGTTTCAAGAAATGAACCGTAATGAACCGTTCTTACAAATCGTAGTGGGACTACATTTATTGAGCGAAGCTCGAATGCACGTAAGCAATTACGGTAATATGCAAATTACTTGTTAACTAACTATTCATTTATCGGTTTTGGAGGTTTGTAAGCAGTTTCCTCAGATTCCTCGCACACAAAAACCCTTCAGCCGCTCTAATAATTTTTGGAATAATTTAAAAATTCCTAACTTTGTTTTGTCAATCAAGCTAATATGCAAATGAGTTATTAACTAACTATTCAATTATCGGTTTTGGAGGTTTGTAAACAAGTTATTCAGATTCTTCGCACCCAAAAACCTTCAGTAAACCCTAATAATTATTGAAATAATTTAAACAGTCCTAGTTTTGTCTTGTCAATTAAGCTAATATGCAAATTAGCTATTAGCTAACTATTCAATTATCGGTTTTGGATGTTTGTAAACTTTTATTCAAATTCCTCGCACCAAAAACCCGTTAGTGCTGAAATTATATTGCTTTAACCTTAATAATTAGTGAAATATTGTAAAAAGTCCTAATTTAGGCTTATAAACTATGCTAATATGCAAATTATCTATTAGCTAACTGCTCATTTATCGGTGTTGGAGGTTTGTAAACAGTCTACGCAGATTCCTCGCGCCCAAAAACCCTTTAATGCTAAAATTAGATTGCTTCTAACTGTAATAATAAGTGAAATATTGTAGAAAGTCCTAATTTAGGCTTAATTAATTATGCAAATTAGCCTGTAGCTAATAAACGGCTTAAAATTTTACAAACCCCAATGCGAGGTTAACACCAAAGGATAATTGGCTTTCAAACAAAAAAGTTTATCACAATCGGTTCAGCCGACCCAGAGATTCTTTTCGGACGGACCCCCAAGTACAAAACATAAAACGCTTCGCGATAGTCCGAGCTTCGCTTCGCTCAATAAAATTATAATCGTTTATGCTGGATAGGGTTTACGTCTTCACATGAATGTAACTTCAGCACTAAAGGGTTTTTGAACGCGTGAATGTTTAGTCAATGGCTAATTTGCATATTTGCACAATTAAGAGTTTTTGCAATATTTCACTAATCATTAAGGATTTGAAGGGTTTTCGGGTGCTAGGAATCTGATAAAATTGTTACAAACCTCCAACACCAATAAATGAATAGTTAGCCAATAAATAACCAATTTGCATATTAGCTTAATTGCTTAAGTGTGTTCGAGCTCCGCTCAATACAAATGTAGTATCCCACTTGCTTATTAAGCATGGTGTACTAAAGTTGGAATCGGCATTGGCAAAACTTCAGTTATCGGCACATCCCTGTTCAACGCAGCACATAAACATTATAGAACACATCTCTTAACACTGCGTATTGCGTGTATTAAAGTGACCCATCAAAAATTTTACATGTATTTCGCATATAGGCGAATTACGTATTAAATGTTCAAAGCGGAATCGTGCGTAAAAAGTTAATATAACAGCTTCGAAGAATAAATAGAAATTGGTATGTATGTATGAAATAGTCTGGGCCATGCGTGCTCGCAAGACTTTGATTTCGGCTAAGGGATTCCTGTGGCGAAATTCCGGGGGATCGTAAAAAATTTCCTGGCGAACCGTAAACAAATTCCTGTAGAGGTAATACGAAAATCCCTGAAATGGGATTCGTGGGCAATTATAGGAGGAATCCTGGTAGCACTTATAACAGCGATTAATAAACATACCGGAGTTGCAACCATACATAGGTTAGATGTTTAAATCGCGAGAAATTTGTGGGGTTCTCTGCAAATACAGCTTACTTGCAGTCCGGCGCTGGACACCATCTTGTATCCGGATCAGACATGAGTACTCGACGCAACGAAAACTCTTCCCATTTTTCAATAAGACGCGGTTTGTCGCTCAATAATTCGTAAATTTCGTTTGGATGCATTGGTTCCGGACAAAACGGACACGATATTACAACGCGACTTTCAAGGATACAAGTTTGGAGATACTGAAACAAAAAAGTTTTCCAGAGATTCATTCGCATGAACAGAAATATAACCAAGATCTGCAGTTCTAAAACGAACAAAACGAGAGCATGACGCGCCAGGATATAACGGCCAATATAAAGAATAGGGGAGGAACAGTATTATAAGCATATTGCTAAGCCTACGCCTAAGCCTAAGCCAAGCAAAATAATTAGCCTAAAACTTAAGGTTACTCTTTTTAGTCCCACAGAACGTTCCGCCCCTGATCTCTACATGGGCCGATATAACAAACAACAACATACGTATACACCACAATTGTAACAAATTAAGTGTCAACCGCCTATACAATGAATTAAACGGGTGCCTTTTGCCCAGATAAGGATGTCAAGTCGCACACCGGTCTACAAGCCATCAACATACAAGCAAAGGACAAACAAGTAACTAACAAACACACCCGATTGTAGCAGTCATAACAAGCACGGTGTGAACCACACGAAATCACTGACGGAAACGCGGTGGGTGGTTGTCTCAGAGCACACAACGGACATTCTATCGAATCCAGTTCAACGACTGCAACTGATTCGCCTCGTTCCGCAGCTGATGAATCTGCAGTCTTGCTGGTGCTGCTTCCTGTGACTACTTGATTAATAGCTCCTTTAGCCGAAATATCAGTTGCCATCTCTTGTACTTCGTCATCGTCGTCGCAGCTGTCTTCAGGTACTGGAGCAACCACATTGTCGACAAGATCGTGCACCGAACGGCTTTTATAACTAAAACGAGAAGCAAGTATTTAAGCAGCGAACAGTCACATATATTCAACCAGCATCTTAGCTCAGTAGATGTGTGGTGTTAGCCGTACATGCGTAACTGTAAAGTCATCAGAATGGCCTGTGTGCAAACCCTAATTGGTATAAGATAAAAATATATATGTAACTCTTTGAATCTGTTATGCTATAAGTAGCCAAACGCGACTTTATCAATGACCCAGTTTTTTTACATTAACAGTAACCGAAGCAGTTTATTACTGTTACCTAGAATCTCTAAAGGACGCTACACTATTCGCCGAATGACACATTGAATTCACTGAAAGTCTTGATCCGAATCCAGTCACTCGACCGTTTCCAGTACTGCCACGAGTAATCACTCCCGACCTTTTGGAATTTTTAGGGCCATCGCCAACATTTGGACGCCCGCAACTGGCCGGATTACTCTGCGTTCGCTTTGCAAAAACTGTCAATGCCAAGCTTGAGCTTCCGCCAACAGTGGACTTTGATGATGCGCTACTTAAGTGCGAATTGAAGCTTAACGATTCTTTGTCGCTATTATTGCTGCTGTTTTTCGCGACCTTTCGACTTGAATAAAACCGGTTCCAAAATCCATTGCTACCACACAACATTCTGATACTTTATCGCCGAAAAGCCGGAGTGTTTTCAAAATGTGTATTCTTCCAGCCGCCAGAGAGGCACACTTGCTGGAAGCTTTACAAAATATTCTTGACAGACAAGTTGAAATACAATATCATACTTTGTCAACGTGCATCCATTCGCACAAGTTTAGTTTTCTTGCAAGCAGTAATTGACATTCAATTTTTCCATATTTTACGTACAAATATTTCCTAATACTAATCACCAATCGGTTGTAAATCAATTTACATACAAAAGCAGTGGCGAACGAATATTAATTTATTGGACCCAGAACCGGCTAGTACTTTCTACCGGTAACTGATGTTAACCAGATATGGCGTCAATATTTGAGCACTTTTGGAAATACGCATTACAGTTGTGCAAATGTATAACTTTACTGAATTAAAATCAAGATTTTTTCTTTTACTTAGCGTCAAAAACCTGAGTTTCTTGACTTGCACGCAGATGATATTCGGTGCCGCGGCCGTATTTTAAAAATGCTTGAGAATTTTATCCCGAACACTGCACACTGCTTTTCAATCACAGATCCATAAACCAATGGCACTTCTAATAAAAAGAAAAAGAAATTACGACTAGCTAAATGATCATTAAATGTGACAGATACATATGTAATGGATTAATTACTTTAAAGGCTTTCAGAAATCGGCTTTTCAATTCAAGGAATATATTTCCTAACCCAGAGCAGCAAAATAATAATGCCTCTTAAAATGACATTATTTTCTTTAATATAAAAGAATTAATGTATTAAACTTTCAGACACTAATGCGGGATTCAGGTTAACCGGGGGCATGCGGGGCACGGTTTGTCCATGTTGATTCTACGTCAACGTTAAAATTCGAGCACTCAGATCGGGTGAACAGACGAAATTCGAATGTCATATGACATTTACTTAAAAACCACCGCTTTTAGAAGATCAATGTGTACAAAAGTCGGTATGTCACGTGATACTGAGGGTGTTTTAGTTGTAGTTGTTGTTATGTGTTTAGTGTTGGTTTATAATTATTTTTTTATATTAGTATTTTTTTAGGGTTTATTATTTTGTTTGGTTAGGTATATTTTGTTGGTTTTGTTTAGTATTTATTTTAATATGTATTTATTTATGTTTTTATAGTTATTTTTTTTTTTTTTTATTAGGTGATTGGTTTATGGTTGTGTTGGAGTGTGGTGTTGGTAATTTGTTTTTTATAGCGTATTTGGTGGTGATAGGTTTTTGTAGTAAAGAATTTGTTTTTTATTTGTAGTTAGATTTGATGTATGGTATTTCAAAGTGCTTAATATTAGCGCCATATTTTGGTTAACATTAGTTACCGGTATGCAGTACTAGCCGGTTCTGGGTCCAATAATGTATTGTTTGTCACTGCTTTTGTATGTAAATTGATTAATGATTGGTGATTTAGTATTCGAAATATTTTTACGTAAAATATGGAAAATTGGAATGTCGATTACTACTTCAAGAAAACTAGGAACTTGTGCAATGGATGCACGTTGACAAGTATGGTGTTGTATTTCAACTTTCTGTCAAGAATATTTTGTAAGCTTTCAGTGAGTGTGCCTCTCTAGGCGGCTGGAAGAATACACATTTTGAAATACTTTGCGGCTTTTCAGCGATAAAGTCTAAGAATGTTGTGTGGTAGCAATGGGTTTTGGAACCGGTTTTATTCAGTTGAAAGGTCGCGAACAGCAGCAATAATAGCAACAAAGAATCGTTAAGCTTCAATTCGCACTTAAGTACGCATCATCAAAGTCCACTGTTGGCGGAAGTTCAAGCTTGGCATTGACAGTTTTTGCGAAAGAGAATTAGGTAATCCGGCCAGTTGCGGGCGTCCAAATGTTGGCGATGGCCCTAAAAATGCGAGAGGTTGGGACGACTAGCTGGATATGGAAACGGTCGAGTGACTGGATTCTATCAAGACTTTCAGTGAATTCAATGTGTCATTCGGCGAATAGTGTAGCGTCCTTTAGAGATTCTAGGTAACAGTAATAAACTGCTTCGGTTACTGTTAATGTAAAAACTGGGTCATTGATAAAGTCGCGTTTGGCTATTATAGATAAGTTAAGAGTTATATATATTTTTATTTATAGATAGGTTTCAGGATTGTTTATAGTTTAGTTAGTGTAGGTAAAAATTATGATAAGTGTGGTTGTATATGTGTGTTGTGTTATATTGTTTCGTTTTAGTTATAGGTTCGGTGAGTCTTGTCGATGTGGTTGTAGTATGAGTGGAATGGAAGTAGATAGATGTAGGGTAGGGTGGTGTAGAGTCACAGGAATACAGCCAACTGCAGTTTCATCAGCTGTGGAACGAGGCGAATCAGTTGCAGTCGTTGAACTGGTTTCATAAATGTCCGTTGTGCTGAGTACCACCACTGTGTTTCCGTCAGTGATTTGTGTAGTTCACATGTTGTTATAAGTTGTAAATCGGGTGTGTTTGTTAGTTACTTGTTTGTCCTTTGCTTCTATGTTGTATGGCTTGTAGACCGGTGTGCGACTTGATATCTTGATTCTGGTAAAGAGAGACACCCTTTTTATTTTTATTGTATAGGCGGTTGACATTATTTTGTTAATAATTGGTGTATATGTATGTTGTTTGTCATTTGTTACGTAGAGTAGGGTGAGTTCTGTGGGATGGAAAGGGTGGTTTTAGGTATTATTTTGTTGGCTAGGTTAGGTGTAGGTTAGATATGTATATATGTTCTCTATTTTTTTATAATATTGGTGTTAGTTTGGCGGTTGTTCTTGTTTTTTGTTTTATTTTAGAATGAGATCTTGGTTATATTTTGTTATGTGAATTACTTTGTAAATTTTTTGTTTAGTATTTAAGTGTATCTTGATGTCGGTTGTAATATCGTGTCGTTTTGTCGGAAATGATAAGAAATTTAGAATTATTTAGGACAAAGTTATTGAATGGGATAATCTTTGTTGCGTCGAGTAATTTATGTCTGATCGGATAAATAGTGTCAGGTTACTTGAGAGGGTATTTGAGAGAAAATTTTTGGATTTAAATTGAAATGTATGGTTGATGGTATGTTTATTATTGTTATAGTGTTAAGTGTTCTATATTGCCAGATCATTTTAGGTTTTGTATTAATTAAGGAATTGTTTAGGTTAGGAATTTTTTAGATCCCTAATTTAAGGATCTTAGAATAAGCTTGGAGAATGGGATATTTATAATAATAATTTTATTTATTTTAGTGTAGATTATTTTTACACTTATTTCGTTTGAATTTAAGAGATTTTTGATGGGTTATTTTATACACCAATACGAGTGTTAAGAGATGTGTTCTATATGTTTATGTGCTGTATTAACAGGGATGTGCCGATAACTAAAGTTTTGCCAATTCCAACTTTAGACACATGCTTAATAAGGAAGTGAATACATTTGTATTGAGCGGAGCTCTACACACTTAAGCAATTAAGCTAATATGCAAATTGGTTATTTATTGGCTAACTATTCATTTATTGGTGTTGGAGGTTTGTAACAATTTTATCAGATTCCTAGCACCCGAAAACCCTTCAAATCCTTAATGATTAGTGAAATATTGCAAAAACTCTTAATTGTGCAAATATGCAAATTAGCCATTGACTAAACATTCACGCGTTCAAAAACCCTTTAGTGCTGAAGTTACATTCATGTGAAGACGTAAACCCTATCCAGCATAAACGATTATAATTTTATTGAGCGAAGCGAAGCTCGGACTATCGCGAAGCGTTTTATGTTTTGTACTTGGGGTCCGTCGAAAAGAATCTCTGGGTCGGCTGAACCGATTGTGATAAACTTTTTTGTTTGAAAGCCAATTATCCTTTGGTGTTAACCTCGCATTGGGGTTTGTAAAATTTTAAGCCGTTTATTAGCTACAGCTAATTTTCATAATTAATTAAGCCTAAATTAGGACTTTCTACAATATTTCACTTATTATTACAGTTAGAAGCAATCTAATTTTAGCATTAAAGGGTTTTTGGCGCGAGGAATCTGCGTAGACTGTTTACAAACCTCCAACACCGATAAATGAGCAGTTAGCTAATAGATAATTTGTATTAGCATAGTTTATAAGCCTAAATTAGGACTTTTACAATATTTCACTAATTATTAAGGTTAAAGCAAATAATTTCAGCACTAACGGGTTTTTGGTGCGAGGAATTTGAATAAAAGTTTACAAACATCCAAAACCGATAATTGAATAGTTAGCTAATAGCTAATTTGCATATTAGCTTAATTGACAAGACAAAACTAGGACTGTTTAAATTATTTCAATAATTATTAGGGTTTACTGAAGGTTTTTGGGTGCGAAGAATCTGAATAACTTGTTTACAAACCTCCAAAACCGATAATTGAATAGTTAGTTAATAACTCATTTGCATATTAGCTTGATTGACAAAACAAAGTTAGGAATTTTTAAATTATTCCAAAAATTATTAGAGCGGCTGAAGGGTTTTTGTGTGCGAGGAATCTGAGGAAACTGCTTACAAACCTCCAAAACCGATAAATGAATAGTTAGTTAACAAGTAATTTGCATATTACCGTAATTGCTTACGTGCATTCGAGCTTCGCTCAATAAATGTAGTCCCACTACGATTTGTAAGAACGGTTCATTACGGTTCATTTCTTGAAACACAAACGCAAGAGAGATAACAGTTTCCTTGACTAGACACACTGACATGCGCCCAGAAATGAAATTGATAGCATTACAACTGACTGCTATGTGTAAAAGGCACATCCCCACAATTAACGCTGCATAAGCAGGTTTTCTAAGCACGGCTTGGGGGTTTTACTGGCCGTTAAAAATCCTGCGTCACTTATCTATTGAATTGTTTTCGATCAGTTAACTTATCAATAATTGATTGTTTCGCTGTAGAAACCGAAAAACGATTGTCAGTGTGTTCATGCGATGTGTTAGCGAATTGTTTTCAGCCAACAGACGCCCTTAATTAGTTATACTTGTTAATACAAGTTATCCGTGTAGACAGAAAATTTGTAGTTCCGAGTTCGGTATAATCCAGTTCCGCTTTGTACCCTGCCTAGAAATTTAATTTTGAGATACATCGCCTATTACATCAAATTTTATTCTAAAACTTAGCTTATCTTCTACTGTCTAAACAAAGTGCTTCCATTAGGAAATTTATTATAATGCTAATAAATCTGTAAGCTAGAACACGAAAGTGGGAACGTTTGGATTTCTAGTCGGAATTGGAATGTCGATTACACTTTTTTTGTCACGGAGCAGCTAGACACTTGAAAATCAAAATCCAGTAAAACAACATGGCGTGTTTGTTTCGCGATTTGAGTTTTTTCATGCCGAGACGATCGCAATTTCCCAACATTAGTAAAGCATAGCTTACCGCGGAATAGTGCTGATTTAGTTATTTTGTTTCACATAAATTATTATTGCTGTTTTTACTTCGAAATCACTACTATTCGAAACATTCAAAAAATACAACGCTAACCTGCTAATATTGGAGCTAATCAGTCCACAAACTTGACCGATTTCGATAAATTAACAATTTCCGTAAACTATTTATTTCGCAAATACAACATAAACAAACAACAAGAAAACCTTTCTCTAATTGCACTCCAAAATTACCTGTTCTTCAAGTTACACAAGGCACCTTTATTAACTACACACCCAAAATTTTAGAATATCAAATTACGCAGGCGTGTACGAAATATGCAAATTTCTCGGAATATCCAGTTTTTAAGTTACGAAAATCAACAAAGTTGCAA
>JASANG010000978.1:0-10174 GCA_030248215.1 Enoplolaimus lenunculus
TAAAAAGCGTATGCCGCTTTGACGGGGGTGTATCCCATATTATACAACTTGCTGCGAATTCCAACCACAGCCCGCCATACACCCGGGCGTATCCAGTCGGATGCGACAAGATTCCCCTTCTGACTTTTCGCGCTCAATTTTTTATTAGGGTTTCCGCTCTTTTTGACTTTTGACAACTGTAGCGATCCGAATAATAGGGGTAATATGTGCGGGATCCCCCATTTTGACTTCCAATCAATAGGAGTCCGTATCCCTGATAAGAGTCTGTAAGCGGATAGTCACTAAACCCTAATTAGAGTCCATAAATATCACTTACTTTCAATTGTAGTGCATAAATGACTCCAGGACCAAATAAATTTGAGTTCTAATCTTTAAAGCATACTGAAATTTTGAAGGTACTTTCCTCTTGCATTATCCCTAAAGTTTTTGATACAAGACAAATAAACGTTTAATTCAACCGACAGTTGCAATACCGGATATATATCAGTGACGAAGGGAGGCGGAGGGCGAGTTAAAAAATAAATAACACTCCGTAACCGCATAACAGGGGTTCCGTCTGGAGAAGCCAAATAAATACCAGTCCCCTCTTTATTCGGGTCACTACAATACCTAAACTTTTTGTGTACGTCTACGTTTTGCTCGCTTCACTCGCTAAACGTGAACTGTGCATAGGCAACATGAGCCGACCATTCCAGGCGATGGCCGTCAAAGTCAACTTTAAAAACTCAACAAGAACCTCAAAAGTTATGTTTTTCACATGTTGAAATGCAAAACAATTGTCTCGGTTCTCGTTCGCGATTTTTTTATATTCGCTCCAATGTAGCGTACGTTTGAACCAGTTCAACACCACATTTGACATATGACGGCACAAAATGAAGCTAATTTTAATCTCATTGTCCCGAAGTTATGATTTCGGAAGCCAAAAGCAAACTTTGTTCAGAATGCGTCTGGGTTAACGCTCGTTTAAAAATTTAAATTTTTTGTAAGGTGATAAAATGTCTTACAACGGTGTCTTATCTCTCAAGTCTGAAGGATTGTCTCGGATTACCGTAGAGACGGCACTGTCATATATAAAAAAAGTCCAACCTCTGATCCTCCCTACCAGAAAATCCTAGATCCGTCGCTGCCCCTGGCTGATACCTTACAAAGAGGCACCATCTTGAACGCAGGTAAGGAGGCTTCCTTGGATACCTTAGCCAATGGCCAGGGCTATTTAAGACAATTTGTCTAAAAATAGCTCGAAAACGTTTATTTTCAGGCTTTATTTTAAAACTTTTTTGAAAGCTTTTATGTTATAACACAAACACTTTTAAAGTAGTGAACCTTTTTCTTAAATATCAGAAATATTATTTTGAGTGTGTGCGCTAAATTACGTTGAAATCGGTTTTCAATTAATTTAATATTTTCCGACCGGGTATCATTCATAACGGAATCGACGAAATAATTTTGAAATTGCAAAAAAAATGTTTCAAAATGCAAATTTCTGATTTACAGCTGACTAAACTGTAATAAGTTTTGCACAATAATGAATAAGTAACACAATTAAGGTTCATAGTGCTGGATTAATATTTTTTGAAAAATTATTTTCAGAAGCTCATAATACTTACGGTGGAGAGCAACATCACTATGGAGCCCATAGCCATACGTCAATGGGTTATGGTAAGTGATTCGGTTAGTTTACCAGATTGAATGTGAACGTAGAAACATAATACGATCAATATTTGATTCTGTTTTTAAATTTTTCGTTCAAAACAAATCAGTTTAACGATAATTCCATCACCAACGGTATTTGGGAGTAAAGTTCAAATATGCAAAAATTGTCGAAAAACTTGGCAAACTTTTGGATCAATTTAAATATAATTTCATCACCAACTGTATTTAGCAGTAAAGTTCAAATATGCAAAAATTGTCGAAAAACTTGGCAAACTTTTGGATCAATTTAAATATAATTTCATCACCAACTGTATTTAGCAGTAAAGTTCAAATATGCAAAAATTGTCGAAAAACTTGGCAAACTTTTGGATCAATTTAAATATAATTTCATCACCAACTGTATTTAGCAGTAAAGTTCAAATATGCAAAAATTGTCGAAAACTTGGCAAACTTTTGGATCAATTTAAATATAATTTCATCACCAACTGTATTTAGCAGTAAAGTTCAAATATGCAAAAATTGTCGAAAAACTTGGCAAACTTTTGGATCAATTTAAATATAATTTCATCACCAACTGTATTTAGCAGTAAAGTTCAAATATGCAAAAATTGTCGAAAAACTTGGCAAACTTTTGGATCAATTTAAATATAATTTCATCACCAACTGTATTTAGCAGTAAAGTTCAAATATGCAAAAATTGTCGAAAAACTTGGCAAACTTTTGGATCAATTTAAATATAATTTCATCACCAACTGTATTTAGCAGTAAAGTTCAAATATGCAAAAATTGTCAAAAAAACTTGACAGACTTTTGGCACGCAATGTGAGTGAATGGGGCCACATTGAACATTATGGCTTTTGTGCACATCCCCGCGTATTTGAAGGCTTAGGTAACGGCTTCGGAATAGTCTTTTACACAAGTCTGTTCGTAAGCAGCGTTATCCTATAGCCTGAAGCATAATATGTGCGGAAGATGTACAAGAGCCAAAAACTGTTCTGAAAATTTTCAGAAACTGCCGACAGCTACGGCGGCGAGTCTATGTATGGACATCACCATGGCAGCACAGGCTACAGAATGCGGCCCAGGAAAGCTAACAGTACAACTCGATCGCGAGATAAAGACAATGAAAGAAACCGTCTGTCAACCGAATTTGTTAGTCGCATGAAATCAACGTCAAAACACAACATCAAAAGTATGATTCATTTCATAACGTGTAATTCACCGCATGCGCGTAATAATTGTTAAACACTACTCATCAGGGTACAACCGGAGGTCTGCCTCCGGCTCCGGCAGAAAATCGGCCTCCGGTTCCGGCAGAAAATCGGCCCCCGGCTCCGGCTCCGGTAGAACTTTTGCTGGAGGTTATGGCTATTTTGATAGTAAAAATTTTGCACAATTTTGCAAAATTTATCTGTTTAGTGTGTTTCGCATTACTTTTGTCACAATTTTCAGAGAAGAAATTCCGAAAATTTCCAGAAAATTAACGTAAAACCAAATAACTTAACAACATTTTGCAAATATTGGCTAAAATTAACCAATAACCATCATTTTTACTACATAATTTCGCCTCACCTTCGGCTCCAGCTCCGGCTCCGGCAAGTTTCGTTGACGTCCGGCTCCGGTATTTTTCACCTCCGGTTGCACCCTGTTACTCATTGATTGGGTTTCTAAAATCGTAGTTATGTTGTTAATTAAGTTATACTTAAGTAATTACTGAAGTCGCCGACTTAAGTAAATCTATAAACTTTCGGCCAAAACCAAATAAACGTCAAATGTCAGCCATTGCTACAAGAAAAAAGTAATTGTTTTACTTTACATTATGGAAGCGCTATGGTTCTACAATTTCGAATAGACTAAGGTTAGTATGCCAGAACGGTTTATTTGTAATCTATCAACTTTAGTCAGCGACTTAAGTATTTACTTAACTTAAGTAAACTTTTAAAAACCACAAAATGGTTAAGTAATTACTTAGAATGTACTTAAGTACTAAATCGCACATAAGTAGGGTTTTGGAAAATCAGCCAATGTGTATTTATTTAGCGTAATCCATTAACAACGCAATGTTGTTTTCAAATCAAAGCTGGAACGCGCACCATACAAAGTTTGCACCGTCGTGTAGACCCATTGTTTTTGACAGAAATAAACTTAGATTCTGTACTATAGACAGGCATTGAAAAATTTGCCAGTAAGCAATAATAACGTTGGTTAACGTGTTACAGCCGTCCACGAGGTTTTCCATACCGCTGGCTGCGTCCAGACCGGCAGCCAGCCTGCTTTGAAGGGCAAAATAGTTTTAGAGGGGCCATGCGGTTGAAATAGCTAGTTTGATAGCGAGACTAAATCTTTTCTAGGTGAAGGGCTAAATTTGTCTAGCGGAGGCTGATGGGCCACCTCGACCCTGACCCTTCTAGCAACAAGCCCGTCTGTGTTGCACTGAAAAATGCAGTGTTTGATTATTGTTATAGGCAAACGACCCAAGCGACAAACAACAACTAATGGTAAGTAGCCTTTTTAGTGAACGTTTTTTGTGATTTAACTCAGTGATAAGGTTAGCACCCCTACCCCCTACGAGACGTCACTGCGCCTCTGGGGGGCGTAATTTGGATTGACGACCTGTAGGGAATGAAAACTGAAAGTTTACTTTCATGGGTCTCACAGTCCAGTACGCTTTAAAATTGAAACATTGAATCAGTTTTAAGTACTTGCAACCTAACTATGAGCATAAGAATAACGCGACAGAAATGGCTTTAAATTGCGTTATTCTTATGCTCATAGTTAGTTTGAAAGTACTTAAAATTGAAACATTGAATCAGTTTAAAGTACTTTCAAACTAACTATGAGCATAAGAATAACGCAATTTAAAGCTATTTCTGTAACAGAATCGGTCACCGATTTTAACCGAAATTTAAAACGGATATTCTGTGTTATAATCAATGCTAACTGGTGATAGACGCTACACACATTGAAAAATGTTGCATTTGCAATTTTTAGCACGAGCCACATCTTGCGCCGAACAAACTCGACCAGCGCGCGGTTGTTATTGTCGCTATGTTGACGTTGATTCGTTTGAAGACGGAAATGTATTCATTGATCGAGCAACAAATATTGAACAATGTATTGAAGCTTGCCAAGCGCGAGATAATTGCAATTTTGCAAGATTTGACAGAGGAGCAGTGAACACTGATGAACGATGTGTGCTCAATACGAACAGAGTACAGTTTAATCCAAGGTTAGTGCCATCTTGGGCAGAAACGGATCCGAGCAATTTGTGACCGGAGGTGCACGTGTAGTAGGTTGTATACACAAAATAAATTGTCTTATATTCAAGAATTATTGTCTAAAATTTATGACAATGATGTTTTAATACGGAATCCAGACAAATATGTCGTGAATTGCAGGCTTTTATTATTTAAAATTTTCACAATTGAAGACTTTGATTTGGGAATGATTAAGACTAATATTTGTGAAATATAAGACAAGTTTGTCTGAAATACAAGACAAAGATTTTCCAGGAAAATGACTCTAAAATTGAGGCTAAAATTTAACGAAATAAAATAATTGTACAACCTAAGGTGCGTCCAAGACCTAAACTTAGGTATGGACATCCTTAACTCAACCAAAATTTCCGCGAAATTCGATTATTTTTATACACTTTAAAGTATACAAACGGAGCAACTTTTTTACATACACAAAAATTAACTCTTGAATATAATGGTGCTCTATGCTTTTGTTGATGTCTGGTGCCGTCCGTCATCCTTCCGGCGCCGCCCGTCACCCTTCCGGGGCCGTCCGTCACCGCGCGTCACCCGTACAGCGCCTTCCGTGACACTGTGGTATCGTATCAAATAACTCACGTATGGCGCCGCATGACAAGTTTAGCGCAAACCTTAGACAAATATTTCTTGAAACGAAGAAATTTATGTGTTATAAATTTGCAACAGTAACTTTTTTGAAGACAAAACACTTATGTTTCAACCATTTGAGACACGAATTTCTGAGCTATTTAAGGCTGTTATTTTTATAAATACCAATTTATGACTTGAAATTTTAAGAAAGTAAGAGTATTGAAATTTAAGACGATTTATTTTGTGTGTTTGTCTCATGTGGAGTTACCGATCGCTTAACCACCATCTTGAACCATTACTAGGTTTCTGAAATCTTACTGAAGTATTTACTTAAATTATACTTAAGTGTCGCCAACTTAAGTAAATACTTAAATTTTCGAATAACACTAAAAGACACCAAATGTGAGCCATTGTCATAACAATAAAGTAATAGATTTGTATTATATTAAAAAGGACCATCGGGTCAGTAAACTATAACGGTTACTTTGTAATATATGAAATTTAGTCAGCAATTTAAGTATTTACGTAGCTTAAGTACGTGCGATTTTGAAGACGTAAAAATGGCTAATTATGTTATTTTAGCAAGTACTTAAGTACTAAGTCGTACTTAAGTAGGATTTTAGAAACACAGCCATTATCTGATGGTTTTTTAAATTGTGACCTTAGGCCAAGACTTAACTCTAGTAAAGCAAAAACATTAAAATGCTTATTTCTGTAGAATTTAAAAATGACAAAACACTTGTTCAACGCAATCGCTGGACTCCATTATTTTTTGGAAAAATTTGATTAAGGGGATTGTCGTGATATTTTAGGAAATGATGCTTACAAACTGTATTTGAAAAAATGATTCAATGTAAAGAACACTGCCGGAACAATAAGCATATTTATAAGCTTAAGCAAAAAACAGTCTAAAGCTTATGCTTGCTCTATTACAGTCGCCGAGGAAAAACCGTCATTCCCTGATCTATACATAAGCCAAAGAGTGTGACATGAAAACTATTTGACTTTTATTTGTAGTAATATATACGAAATTTGGCCAATGTTACTTTAAGGGGCGTCCAGGTTTCTGGTGGGTCTATAAAAGAGTAGGGTTAGATTCTAGATTATGTTTTTTGCTTAGGCTTAGGCTTAGGCTTAGGTTTAGCAACACATTTTTGTAACGCTTAGGCTTAGGCTTGGAACATGTTTTTGCAATGCTTAGGCTTAAGCTTAGGCTTAGGAATACGCTTAATCTACTGTTACGCCCCTTAAGTAACATTGGCCCAAAATTATTGCTAACTGGGGGGAAGGATCTGAATGCATACGAGAATACGGTCATAGGTCATCAATAATTACTGTTAAATACAAGTTTCAGTGCCGGACAATACAAATCTGAAGTTGGAACTACGGTCTGGGCACCTGCGCCGGCGAGCGAATGTCGTAAGTTTGTTGAAATAACTCGGATCAAGAGTATACCGCCTGAGAAATGCCCGGGGGGGAAGGTGCGCTCCCACTATTTTGTATTCGTTTATTTCATATTTACCCCTAAACCGAAAGCGGGGTTTGTTCAAAAGTTTATTTTAAACTCGAAAACGTGCGTTTACAATAATTGTTTAAAATTTAATTCGAAAGCGACAAAGAAATGTTGGGGAAATCTTATTTGGTTTCAGAACGATGTCGTGTAGAAGACCAAGACCGCAACTGTAGCTTTTGGGCAGCACGAGGCGAATGCACCCAGAATCCTGATTTTATGCTTGTTTACTGTCGCACATCGTGCAGGGTTGAAAATCTTAGCGTACCATCATCGGCATAGTCCCACCCAGGGGCGCATACAATGGAGTGATATATTGGCGAATATAAAGAACAGGTGTGGAACAGTATTATAAGCATATTCCTAAGCCTAAGCCTAAGCGTGTGAATGAGAATATTCCTAAATCTAAGCCTAAGCATAAGCCTAAGCCACGTTAAAAATTAGTCTAAAGCTTAAGTTTCCTCTCTTCTAAACCCACCGAAAAACGTTCCGCGCCTGATCTTTACATAGGCCCACTGATAGATGAGATATATTGTATCTGAATATTTCCCGAAACAAAAGAAAAAACAAGCCTAAGCAAAAAAGTGTAAACTAGAATCTAAACCTACTCTTTTATAGAGCCACCAGAAACATAGACGCCGCTTAAAGTAACATGGGCCCGTAAAACAATATCATTTGTATTTTTTGTTTTTATTGGAAAAATTTTCAATTGTGGTTTTAAGGGTATTATCTACCCTTAATAAGAACTTGTGCCACATCAACCAGTGCAAGATTAAAGAGAACAAGTTTCTTAATATCACTGAAGTGACAAATGAATTTTGAGTATTGCATCAAAGGTGGCGTTATACTCGTCGTTTGGAGCCGTCCGTCACCGTCCGTCACCGTATGGTATCGTACATGCCGACAGTGACGGATGCACTGAACGATGACACACGGCGCGGAACGTCATCAGAAGTATAGTGCCACCCTATGTGTGAGTCCAAAATATTGCGGTCTAAAAAATTCAGACGGATCAATGAAAAATCTGGCATTATTTATACGATCAAATCTATTCCCCTTGAATACGACCATCAAAGGTATTACCATCTAAACTGAAAACATCGAAAAAAGGTTACTTTGTACTGTTTAACGCTGCACTGTAAATTCTGATGAGTTGATCAATCAACGCAGAGAGAATTAGTTACTTTTTTGGCCATTTCTGAGTCAATAAACAGTTCAAATATTAACTCACTCTGAGCTGATTTAATTCCGCGTCAGTTGATAATTTAACTCAGAATGAGTTCACTCAATTCAGAAACCTGAGTTCTGAAAGACCTAATTCAGCGCTCAGGTTTCTGAGCGCATTCAACTCAATCTGAGTTAAAATCAACTCAATGGAATTTACAGTGTTACAGAAACTGAACATACTAAGAATTTTCGCCGTATATTGTACGAATTTATATTTTTTGCTTAATAAAACATAAAAACCTATACTAAACCAGGCATTAGTCGCAAGAAAGCGATATATTAAACAAAAACAACAAGGGGATTAAAGATAGGCACCCAGGCCTAGGCGTCACAGGCCAATGTATAGAACGGGAGTGTAAACAGTAGTACAAACATGCTCTTAAGCCTGAGCCGAAGCCCAAGCGCAAGAACGAGCTTATGCCTAAACCTAAGCCTAAGCCAATAAAATTAGTTTAAAGGTTCAGCTTACTTTTTGCAGTCCCACAGAAAAATGTTCCGCTTTCGAACTCTGGGCCGCTTCTCAATAAGCACCGAAACCAAAGCTTTGTGATTACACAGAGCAGAAACGAATAGTAAAAATAACGGCAACGGAAACGAAAACGGGATATTGAAGTATATAAATTTTAAGTAGGTTTTATTTTTCTGCCAACACAATTGAGTCGTGCAAATGTACACCGGGTTTTATAAAATTTTGAAGAAAAAATGGCAGATGCACCGAAATGTTTATGCCTATGGATGCATATCGTAAGTTTAGTTTTATTAAGCGAAGCGAAACTCCGAGCGAAGCTCGGAGTTTCGCGAAGCGTTTTATGTTTTGTACTTGGGGGTCGAAAGGTGGATGTCCGTCTGTCCGTCTGTCCGTCTGTCCGTCCGAAAAGAATCTCAGGAACGGCTGAACCGATTTTGATAAACTTTTTTTGTTTGAAAGCTAATTATCCTGGGGTGTTAACCTCGCATTAGGGTTTTAAAATTTTTAGCTTTTATTAGCTACAGGCTAATTTGCATGATTATTTAAGCCTAAATTAGGACTTTCCACAATATTTCAGTAATTATTACAGTTAGAAGCAATCTAATTTTAGCATTAAAGGGTTTTTGGGTGCGAGGAATCTACGTAGACTGTTTACAAACCTCCAAAACCGATAATTGAGCAGTTAGCTAATAGATAATTTGCATATTAGCATAGTCCATAAGCCTAAATTAAGACTTTTTACAATATTTCGCTAATTATTAAGGTTAAAAGCAATATAATTTCAGCACTAAAGGGTTTTTTGGTGCGAGGAATTTGAATAAATAGTTTACAAACAACCAAAACGGATAATTGAATAGTTAGCTAATAGCTAATTTGCATATTAGCTTAATTGACAAGACAAAACTAGGACTTTTTAAATTATTTCCATAATTATTAGGGTTTACTGAAGGTTTTTGGGTGCGAAGAATCTGAATAAATTGTTTACAAACCTCCAAAACCACTAATTTAATAGTTAGCTAATAACTAATTTGCATATTAGCTTAATTGACAGAACAAAATTAGGACTTTTTAAACTATTCCACTAATTATTACAGTGGCTGAAGAGTTTTTGGGTGCGAGGAATTTGAATAAATAGTTTAAAAACATGCGAAACCGATATTTGAATAGTTAGCTAATAGCTAATTTGCATATTAGCTTAATTGCTATACGTGCGTTCGAGCTTCGCTCAATAAATGTAGTCCCACTACGACTGGTTTCCAACAATTGTAGCACATCCGTAATGAAAAATTGCGAGAGAAGTTTGCGTAATGTATAACTAATTTTGAACGTAAAAATAAACGAATTTGCGGTATTTCTATAACGGAAACAAAAACAGATAGCGATTTTTACCGGAGACGGATATCCGGTTACACCTATAAGTCTAAAAGTTTTGCGGCCGCCTACCCTCGGCTACTTTTGACTTATGATGGA
>JASANG010003107.1:0-10167 GCA_030248215.1 Enoplolaimus lenunculus
CACGTAATACTGTCTACGCTACTGTAAAAAATTGTCCACACCCCTGGTTTCAAGGGCTGGACAAAACGACATTGTTCTTACGATGTTAAGACTTTACACAAGGTGTACCTAGCTAGATTGTTTCGGCAGTAGTCCCTTCGAAGGGACTAAGGACAAATTAGACACTGTCTGGACACAGTGTCTGACATCGGGACGTCCGAAAAAGAGCTTGTTGACAGTCCACAGCCCGTAACTAGGGCTTGTTTTAAAAACGTTGCAGTGTTCTAAAAATTTACTTTCTTAAAAATTAACTGCAGCCAGAAATTTTTAAAAGAGGGGGCAGGAAGGTTTTTGCCGAACTTGTAAGAGAACGTCCCGCCCCATTCAAGCAGAGCAGGTTAGAATATAATAACTCTGGTATACCAGAAAGTTAAACCCCGGTGTCCCTGTCGAAAACAAACTTTGTCGTGACCGGTGAGGGGGGGGCGGCGGCTGGGGTGTAAATATATAGCTCCGGAACCCTACACTGTTGTTCCCCAGGGGAGGACGGGCGAGTGGGAACCCTTTAACGTCGCACACCAAGCCCAACGGTAGTTGCACCCTTCTTTCGCCCGTGGTTGCGGCATACTCAATATTAAGCTCTACAATAGTCCCTTCAGACAGACTCTGTAAAACAGAGTCCCTTGAAACAGACTCTTTAGGTGACTAAACAGAGTCTGTTCTGACAGACTCGGGACAAAACAGTTGTCCTTCATATGACGCATCGACAGTGTAGCATGGGTATGGACGGCAATGTGACAAAGTATAGGCTGTTTAGAGGGTATGCGAGTTGTCCGGAAGGTCTATACAGGATATGGGTGACATTTGGACATGTCATTTAGTAACACTACAACTACAAAGTGAGGGGCTCGTAAGTGGGGACAATTTTTTACAGTAGCGTAGACAGTATAACGTGGATGACCCATAATACTGCTGACAATAACCCATTTCCACAACACTGTTATTATAGTTCTGGGTATATTCTATCAAGTAGCCTGTATTGCTAATGGACAATAATAAAGAAAACTGTTGCCAAAACCACTACAACAACCCTATCACGCTCCATGTTCATATCAGAAATTTGCTGATTGGAGTATCGAAGACCTTTTTAATGATTATTTATTTAAAAAATGGTTTACTGCATACACTGTTACTGTTGATAATTTCCATATTTACAAAGTAATAAAATATCATAATCAAAACTATTAGAGTTAGGCCGACGCAAAATAAGTTCACTAAGAGTTTTCGATAAATAGTTTTTGTAGTCATCTAAATTATTCCCGCGTAATTGTAAAAGTTTCTTCACTATACGAGTATAATCTTCTGGTGTTGCTATCACTGCTACGGAATGCTCGAAGTTCATTTCTCGAAACATTTGGTCTTCTAAGTTATCTGCCACAGGTAACGGGTGTGTATGCTGATATACGGCGTAGTAGTACTCAGAAATGACACGAATTGCATGATCTCGCGCTGAGTATGATAAAGACAGTGTTTGAATAGCACAATCTAAATAGACATCGGCGTGAAAATCAAACGCATAGAGACACCCCGTCAAACCGCCATGCTCCCAATATTCTTCCATCGAGCGTTGTTCTTGACAACCCGAACAATTTTCTCTTACTAATGCCATTATAGCGTCGCATAGATTATAAAGATCACTTTTTGAAAACATACTGTCCATGTTGATATATAAGGAATGTGAATTGAAAAAATATATAGAACGTAGCAACAAGTTATATGTATGTGTATTATTCGAATATATAGTATGAAAATGTGACGATATACGTAATTTGCAGCTCTATAAATACACTATTAAATTATTATTAGATTGTAGCATATTAATAGTGCAGATTAATAGGGAAAAGCGGTTATAATTTTGTGACAGGTGGATACGTAGATTATTCGCAAGGTACACGACTCACGTGCTTCAGTTTGTACTACACCGACAACGAAACCTAGGTCCATAGTAATTGCAAACTTATCTTCTGATTGTTGAATAATATCGTCGGAGTGGAGGTAAGTAGAATATATATGCTTTTTTAATTCTGCCTTTTTAAGGTAAAAATATGATTTATCTGAATCTACATTGTGGAAATGAACAGATGAAATGTGACGAAAATGAATTATGGGTAATGAATTAGTCAATCTGCATAGGTTCGGAATTATCGATGTTGGATGTAATACTGAGTGCGTCAGCGGTTTCTGTGAGTTGCGCGATGGTTTTAGTTTCTGTGTGTTGGACGCTGTTGTTTCCATTAATAAAGTTTTGGTTAAAGTAACAAATTTTGTTAAAAAGCGCTTGCCAGTGTTCACGATTAAAAGGAACAGATATTACCTTTATTTCTCTGGTTCTTGGTGCGTAAATTACTAAATCTGCTACAGGCAATGCTGTAATTGCTAATTCTCCTAACACCTGTGAGTAATACTTGTGACTGGTTTTTAATGAAAATTGCCCAGTAGATTTATCAATTGTGCAATAAAATCCGGACTTACGACTAAGTGCAATCTCCAGTATGCTGCGCAGGGTGAGTGCTGTGTCGTATAAACACTTAATTTCAAGTACGCTTGGCTGCGCGAACTGAACTGAAGTTACGATTCCATCTGGAGTGCTACCTATAAAAGGGGCTTGAAAGGGTACGCAAAGTCCACACTTATGTACTACTACTGGAATGTCCAGCTCTCTAGAATTATAATTTATATAGGCTTGTTTTGCGTTGTCTTCTTCCGTTATACCAACTAAACAAGGTGTAGGAACAAATGATTTCGTTGGTGATTTTATATCAAACAATAATTTTTCTAAAACTTTATCAGACACGGCGCTTTTCAACCTGCCGAAATTCGAAGCCGTAATTCTATTTTGCCTTTCTTTCCACCACCTTCCATAATTCTGCTGATCAATTGTTAAATAAAATAAACTTGAAATAATACGACCGTCCATGATCAAATACAACATGAGTGATTTTGCACGCTATGTGACTTTTAGAGAACGATGGAATTTAGTGGCAGATGGTGTATTAGTTACGGTTGACTTATTTTAAAAGCAATAAATCATTCTTAATGACCTAATTTAATTGATTAATGACATAAGCGGCAAACTGAATGGCGTCACTTTTAGAGAACGATGGAATTTAGTGGCAGATGGTGTATTAGTTACGGTTGACCTAGTTCAAAAGCAATAAATCATTCTTAATGACCTAATTTAATTGATTAATAACATCAGCGGCAAACTGAATGGCGTCACTTTTAGAGAACGATGGAATTTAGTGGCATATGGTGTATTAGTGACGGTTGACCTAGTTCAAAAGCAATAAATCATTCTTAATGACCTAATTTAATTGATTACTGACATCAGCGGCAAACGTGTTTTAACATATAAGAAAACTCTGAATGACGTCACTTTTATTGAGTGAATATTACTAAATCAAAAAGTATTTAAGCCGAGGAAGCTTCCGCATTTGATCGTTTAGTATTAATACGCTTAAAAATTTGTTGTGTTTTATCTTACAGCAATGGAGTGCAAAAAATGTGGAAAGAGTTTTACCGAAAAACGTAGTTTGGTACGACACATCAAAACGATTCACGAATCACCAAAACTTCAATGTCCAAGATGTAACAAATTGTTTTTCCGTCAAGACAAGCTTACAAAACATATCAAGGATCACGATATACCAGCAACAAGAAAACGAACGCAATTACCAGAATTTGAAGAAGATCAGTTGCCTAGAAAGTTTCCGAGGGCGACGTTGAAGCAGAAATTGCTAACCACAGATTCGTTACTCCGAGCGGATCCCGTGGTTTATGGAGGCACAGACGAAATTCTCAGAACAAACTGGCACAATATCAGAACACATTTTCATCGAGGAAGACCTGTACAGGATAAATATAACTTCAGGTTGGAAACCCAATCAGAACAAGAAATTAGAGTAGTACTAAATAAAGTATACTCTGTTCAAAAATACAAAGCTAAGTGGAACCTCAACTTCGGGTTTGTGCTGCGAAACATACTTTCCAACGAAGTGGTATACTATTACAGTAGCAACAACACACGCTTTTTTAAAGACCCAGTTTTAGTCGCAGGCAAAGACGATTTCAACAAAATGTTAATGAAGCTGGACAATGAAGATATTCTGGAATGGACCCGACAGCAACGTTCTAATACAAAGTTTGTCGTGGACAGAATTACAAATGTGACAGTCATAGTCAATAAACTCGTAACACACACGCTTATTGGTCGACCACCAGTGCTCCCCGACTACATCAAAAACAATCAAAGCGTAATTTCGTTGGAAAAAGATTGGCACAATCGGAAATATAACGACAACAAGTGCTTTTTTCGGTGCCTGGCACTTCATCATGGCGCAAACATGCGTAACGAAGCAGAATTAGAAGCGCGTACGAATTCGTTATGCGAAAAGTGGTGTCAAGAAACGGGCGACGGTGATTTTCAAGGTGTAGATTTGGGTAACATTGAAAAGTTGGAAGATATGTTTCAAGTTAACATTGCAGTTTACGAGCTACAGCCATGTGTCACAGAAGAAGAAACTAACATTGAAAGAATGATGCGTGAAGCGGACGCTGCGGTTCCCGTTTTTCAACCAGTATTGCTGAACGAAATAGAAGATGATAATGATGTCGAGTTTCTATACGAAGACGGAGACTCTTCAGGCGCGCAATTTCTCGACGATATGGCACAAATCGAATTAAATGGTTCTGACGACGACTGGTATGAAGACCACGAACAACCGACACAACACGAACAGACAATAGGAAGAATACCCGATATTCCTATACCTTCTCCACCAACGGCAGTACTCGTCAGAAAGTCATGCGGGAAATACTATGACAACCTTAATCTTAGCCTCTATGAAGATCATTTCTCATACATCAAGAACCTTCATCAGTATACAAAGTCTTGGCGATGTGAACAGTGTGACAGATTATGGGACCGCGTTGACAATTATCAGCGCCATTTCCAAATCTGTAATGGAAATAAAACTCAACACATCTACAAAGGCGGTGGCTTCGGCATATCCAAGACAATTCTTGCAGAACTACGTGAAGAAGGTATTGATGTCAGAGACACATTTTATCGATTCCGAGCAACTTATGATTTCGAGGCCAGATTTCGACCAATTGAAGTAGCAGAAGAAAGTGGAATGAAACTGGTTTACACAAAAGAACTTATTCCAGCTAGCGTGTCCATTGCAAGTAATGTACCTGGGTATGAAGATCCAAATTGTTTTATTGGGGAACCACAGAATATTATATCACAAATGCACGTATACCTCTGTGAAATTAGCAACGCTGCCTTTCTAATTCTTAAGGACCGGTTCAATGATGTTTACCAACGAGTAGAAACGGAATACAACCTAAACAAGCAATATGAGCAGGAATATAGACGGCTGCTACGACAAGTCAAGAATGGGGTAGATGTTGAAGACGTAGCCATTGCAGATGCAAAAGGTCGAGCCTATGAAACACGACGATGGAAAAGGTATTTTGAACAATTCGATCGATGGCTTCGACAGTTAGTAGTGATTGGATTTAACAGCGCAAAATTTGACTTAACCTTAATTAAGCGATACTACATACCGCATCTTGTTCTCAGTGGAGACCGCATTCACCATGCTATAAAAAAGAACAATGGATTCATGTCCCTTGCAACGGATGACTTAGTATTTCTAGACATTACAAATTATCTCAGTCCAGGAACAAGTTATGAGCAATTTCTCAAAGCGTTTCAAGTCGCTCAGTGCAAGGGTTTTTGGCCATATGAGTGGTTCGAAACACTTGATCAATTAAATGACGAAGACCTTCCGCCCCACGCCGCATTTTACAGCACATTGCGCCAAAAGAACATCAGTAACAACGAGTACGAATACTTGAAAGATGTGTGGCGTGAACGGGGATTTGTGTGTATACGTGATTTGTTGATATGGTATAACAATCTTGAATGTTCGATCAATTCGAGGTATGGGGAATCGATATGTTTAAGCAAGCTATTAGTTTACCCGGAGTTGCGTTGCAACGAATGATGCAAAGATTGCCGAAAGGCGGGCTCTTCACTTTGTTCAACGATCGGTTCAAAGGTATCCACAGCATTATCAAACAGAACATTGTAGGAGGCCCTTCCATTGTGTTTCATCGATACCACGAGGTAGACAAGACAAAAATAAGAGGTAACAAACCAGTGAAGAAAATACTAGGCTACGATGCAAATTCATTATATCTGTGGGCATTATGTCAAGATATGCCAACTGGCCTTTTCGCAGTATGGATGCCGTGGGATGGAAACGCCGGGCAATGGGTTCCAACGGCACCGAATAGCACCAACCCGATACCGGAATCAGTTGAACACATAGAAATAATAAAGAAGAACTACAGCATTAAGTTAAAACCGACTAAGAGTTATACTCATGGACTAACTGAGCTTGTATTTCTGGAGCATCAAAGACGACAGTTATGCACGCGTTTTAATTGCGACCATGTTGTGGTTCAACACAGATTCAATGGTGGCCAAAAAGTTTTCTACCGTGGCACAAGTCGGTTTCCGGTTGATGGATACGTGCCTGCTGGAACTTATGGTAACGAGCGGGCCATCATTATTGAGTTCGATGGATGCTACTGGCACGGATGTCCTCATTGTTATCAGCAGATAGATGAAATGAAGCAACGCCACGATGCTACAGCGATAAAACATTCGTTCCTCAATTCGCTGGATGCTGAAATTATTATCGGCGCAGAATGTGAGTTTCAGGAAACGCTTGAATCGATAGCCATAGATCCTGAATGGCAAGAGTGGATATCCCAGAACGCACAGACTGGTTTTAAAGACCCCAGAAATGTAATGGTCAAAGACGTTGTGGCTGGGATCACAGCAGACGAAGTGTTCGGGATCGCTGAGGTGGATATTCAGGTTCCGTACTGGGATGTCGCGCAGCGGCAAAGGTGGGAAGAAATGCCACCAATATTCAAGAACGTTGATGTTTCACGAGATGATATTGGAGAACACATGTGTGAGTATGCAGAGTGCAATAACGTTCTGGTAGCACCTCGACGAGCACTGATTGGATCCTACCATGCAACAAAGATTCTGTTAGCCACACCATTGATCAAGTTCTACGTACAAGAATGCGGCATGAAAATCACTCGATTGCACCAGTTTGTAGAGTATCAGCTAGTGCGCGCGTTCGAACACCTAGGAGAAGAAGTGAGTATATGAAATTTGACGTTGCTTAGTGCTATAACTTGAACAGCGACAACATTCATAGCACAAAGGAAGTTTGATCTTGGTTTAACAGTATTTTTCTTATTGCAGGTTGCAAATCAACGCCGATTAGCCGACAAGGACCCAAACGAAAAAATTAAAGGAGAGATGTATAATGTCATTCACACGTTACCATACGTGCAATCGGCACACGAAATTTCCCCTCCCAAAAGAAATTCAATAGCTTGTCCGGCTTATGTTTTGTCGAAACCCTTCATTTTCCAACAGTATCACCGCCATTCGCGGACATCGTAGAGTTTCACGGAAACTCTATCCGGACAAGACTGTTTTGCAGCGACACTGTCTAGGACATTGAAATGTTTGGAAAACAGTGTAGTGGACAATATTTTTATATCATAGACACACAGGGACACCTTAGCGGGGAAATTCAAATTTTGATGGAAAAATTCAAATTTTGGCGGGAAATTCAAATTTTGGCGGGAAATTCAAATTTTGGCGGGAAAATTCGATTTTTGGCGACAAATTCAAAGTTAGGCGGGAAAATTTAAATTTTAGCGGAAATTCAAATTTTGGTGAGAAAATTCAAATTTTGGGCGGGAAATTCAAATTTTGGCGGCAAAATTCAAATTTTGGCGTTAAATTCAAATTTAGGCGGGAAAATTCAAATTTTGGCGGCAAATTCAAATTTAGGCGGGAAAATTCAAATTTTGGCGGCAAATTCAAATTTTGGCGGGAAAATTCAAATTTTGGCAGCAAATTCAAATTTTGGCGGGAAAATTCAAATTTTAGCGCAAAATTCAAATTTTAGCGGGAAAATTCAAATTTTGGCGGCAAATTCAAATTTAGGCGGGAAAATTCAAATTTTGGCGGGAAAATTCAAATTTTGGCGGGAAAATTCAAATTTTGGCAGCAAATTCAAATTTTGGCGGGAAAATTCAAATTTTAGCGCAAAATTCAAATTTTGGCGGGAAAATTCAACTTTTGGCGGGAAATTCAAATTTTGGCGGGAAAATTCAAATTTTGGCGGGAAATTCAAATTTTGGCGGGAAATTCAAATTTTGGCGAGCAATGTTGGCGAACTTGCAAAAAGCAACGAAATTACGCAGTAAATAAATTCCTTATTTAGCGCTTTCCGGGGACACCTTTTAGACTGTAACGACAAAGTCCAACAATTCACGCAACTCTATATTTCATATTAACATAATGCGTAAACAGTATACAATATGTCCGCCAATGCAATAAACTCTATGCGGACACTTTTTATTTAGAGATAAAGTTTCCGCACACAGTTACGCAATAACAGTATAGCTAGCCTTTTAAAAACAGTATAGGGGGACGATGGATGTGCCGACTGCACGTATGGTAACGTGTGAGCGGCATAAACTCATTGGAAATAACTACTACGGGCGTCTTCTTTTAGACAAAACGAAATTTGAAACAGTGACATACAACACACGGCTTGATGCCCAAAAGTTATCGGTTGATCCATTGTTCAAGGGCATGAATGAAATTAGCGACGATGTGTACGAAGTTTGTATGGGAAAGAAAAAAGTACGTTGACAGACATCTTGGACTTAATATACCTTAAATAGTTACTAACTTGTAAAATATGCTACCAAACCGACTGTTGTCATATGCAATTAATACAAATTTCTGCGTTTTATTTTAGGTTATTCACGATCTTCCCAATATAATACCCTTTTTGTGTACCAATATGCGAAGCTCAGAATGCTCCAGTTCTATTTATTTCTCATGGACTATGTGCGGAAAGAAAACTTTCAAATGATTCAAATGGATACGGACTCTCTGTATTTTGCTGTTGCTGAAGAGAACTTAGAGGACAATGTGAATGTTGAAAACCGAGATGCTTTCAATGCTATACTCTCCGATTACGTGGCTACTGACGACTACAGTCAAAGGACCCCTGGACTTTTCAAGCTAGAATGGAGCGGGGATGGGATGATTGCGCTCAACAGCAAGACCTACTATGGCTGGAAATCAGATGGTTCGACAAAAGTATCAACCAAAGGCCTATCAAAGACTACCAACGATTTGAAAAAAGAAGCTTTTATGACACTTCTAAAAGAAACAACGAAATGCGGAGGAACAAAATACATGGCTTCCGATTATTGAAAGATAATATATTCAGACAATATGAACAACAGAGGGCAGGGTGCAACCGGAATTACAATTTACCGGAACCGGAATTTGAAAATTTTACCGGAACCGGAACCGGAACCGGAAAGTGAAAAATGCATTTCACCAAAAATTTCATTTTAATCGTATTTTTTGCTCTATTATTTGTGAAACAACCTTAGTCGAACATAGGTATTTATTTTACCTGTTATATTTTAGATTTTCATCATCGACTGAAGTGAAATCCACCATCAATGGCTTATATTCGGAGTACAAGTGGCTTTCAAAAGAGATTCTTAAAAATTAGCAAAGTTAAGAAAACGGCCAAATTATAATACCAGAATTTTTAAATCCGGTAAAAATTTACCGGAACCGAACCGGAACCGGAAGGTGAAAAAATGCCGGAACCGGAACCGGAATTCCGGTTGCACCCTGACAGAGGGATAGTTTAACGTACTTTTACCCTAAAAGAATTGTGCACCGTGATGGAGTGTCTACTAGTCCATTGTTGATATAATTAGACTATTATTTTTGTAATGCACCATTTGAAACTATTGGTACAGATTTTGAACCTATTAAAACTTTACCGGTACTTATATGATCTACACTATGCACAGCCCGTAATTGTAACTACATAAAATTAACACAATAAAACGATTTTGAAAATATTGATTAATTACTTGTCAATTTATGAGCGTCAAACAAAATTCTTAGGTAGCACCCTGCACCCTGGTGTATCAATCTCCTCCCCCTATACTACTCAGGCTCAACCTCGTATCAAACGT
>JASANG010002911.1:0-10150 GCA_030248215.1 Enoplolaimus lenunculus
TTATCCAGCACCACGCCATACCCGTGGATTGCAATCAAATGGCAAGCGTACCAATTAGTTTACGTCGAAAACCTTTTGTCTATTTCGTCAACGGATCCCTGTGGCCCCTGAACAAATTTCGCGACTTTCCTACATCTTGGAAATCTCTTTCAGTCGGAAATATTCCACAAGTACTGTTTCATCCGGTCGTTATGTACCGCCTAGACGAAATCCGTGCGCGGTTATCGTTGAATGATTTGTTTTTTGCTTATAACCAGCAGCAGAAAGTGCTATCTATCTTGGGAATGACATCAGAATCGCAGCATTCTGTGCGAACAGCAAGCCGAACATCAGCAAATATTGTACAACGCGGAATCTTTGGATTTCTACGAGGATTTATTGTTGATCCATTCCAAATTTGGATATTTATGCGCTGTGTATATGTCACAACTCATCTACTTTGGCAAATATTTCTGCGGTTTATTATTACAAAGTTGAAATTAGCCATAGGATCGCCTGAAATTAGACTTAGCACTGATTCTGAATGGACAATACAACCTGCGTTCTCGAAATCGTCCGAATTGAAACGAGAACGTGAAAATCGCTCTCAACTAGAAATTGGTCGGGGCATGGCAAACGAAGATATGCATAGAATAGAGCCGTCAGCAGACGCTCGGTCCAATGATCATGTAGTGGAAACTTCGAGTATGTATAAACCGTTCAACCTTCACAATATTTATCGACCAACAAAATAAGCAGGATGGAACCGTAGCAGTAGTAGTAAATGGTATTCCGATGATGGCTCTACTTGATACCGGTGCGCAAATATCGTTGATTAACAGAGAACCAGCGGATAAACTTGCCACGGGCCGAACAGTAATAAAAAATACAACTGTCGATCCGCTAGTGGTCATTTAATGAAAATTGGTGGGTCCTTGCGTGCTGATGTTTCATTAGGAGCTGGTGGCTTTAATGGCCCCTTAGCGATTGCAGATTTACTGCCGTATGATGTTATTTTGGGACGAGATTTTCTAACAAATATCGGTCAATTTAGTATTGATTATGACAGCAATACGCTGCAGATTGGAAATCAAACTGTTGAATTAAATTTCATCACTGAATCCAAGGATTTGGAGTCAGTTTATGTTACTTTGAAAGACCGTATTGTCATTCCGCCTTGTACTGAAGCTGTGGTAAACTCCAATGCGAAACATCCAAATCTACCAGCAAACGCCCACCCCCCCCACACACCCACCAAAAAAAAAACCAAGTTACAAATTTTGCCGAATGCGGCAATGTTCCGCGTAAATTTGCCAATTTGGATTTAACCGACGCGGTTTAGAGCCGCAGGACCAAGAACGCCTAGAGCAGCTGCTCTATGAGTTTGAAGATATATTTTCGGAAGGAGACCACGATTTAGGAACCGCCACCAGCGTCAAACATGTTATCGATACCGGAAACGCCGCTCCGATTCGTCAAAAACCTTACCGGTCTGCGTTTACAATGCGAGATATTATTTCCCGCAAAATCAAAGAAATGCTGAACACTGGAATTACCGAACCGTCAACGAGCGAATGGGCGTCACCTGTGGTTCTAGTTCCGAAAAAAGATGGAACTTGGAGATTTTGCGTTGATTATAGAAAACTGAATGTGGTAACGCGGAAAGACAGTTATCCCATGAAGCGAATTGACGATGCTTTGGGGACGTTTGAGCGAGCTAAATATTTTTGCACGCTAGATATGCAAAGCGGTTACCACCAAATAGACATGGAGCCGGAAAGCAAATCTCGAACTGCATTCACGTCTCATGATGGATTATACCAATTTAGAAAGTTGCCGTTTGGATTGACAAATGCGCCTGCTACGTTTCAAAGACTGATTGAATCTGTTTTGGCCGGATTGGATTGGAAAATATGTCTAGTATACCTTGATGACATTTTGGTCATGGGGTCGAGTCCGCAACAACTGTTCGAGCGTTTGCGGATTGTGTTTCAACGATTACGGTTGGCGAATTTGAAACTAACCTTACGAAAATGTCATTTTGGCCGAAAAACTGTGGCTTATTTGGGACATATTTTATCGAGTGACGGTTACTTTCCCGAATGCAAGAAGATAGATAAAATTGTGCAGCGGCCGGTACCAAAATCCGCGAAAGAAGTACAAAGCTTCATGGGATAGGCCTCTTATTACAGACAGATTTGGTGTTTCGCAAAAATTGTTCGACCTCTGCATGAGTTATCAAAAGAACAAGAATTTTTTTTGACAAGAAATGCCAATAGGCCTTTGATCAACTGAAACGATTGTTAACAACGGCTCCAGTACTCATGTTTCCAGATTTTGAGAAACAATTTTTTCTCCAAACGGACGCCAGTAATGCAGCTATAGGTGCTGTACTTAGTCAAACTGATAGTGACGGGAAGGAACACCCGGTATCCTTCGCAAGTCGAACTCTAACAAAGGCCGAAAGAAACTACTCTGCTATTGAACGAGAAATGTTTGCTGTAGTTTGGGGCTATAGGTCATTATAGACCGTACATATATGGACGCAAATTTGTGGTAGTAACGGATCACCAAGCATTGAAATGGTTATTGACAATAAAAGATAGTCATGGAAGACTGTGCAGGTGGAGTCTTATGTTGCAGTCATACGACATGGAAATCGTTCACCGAGCAAGAAAGGAAAACAAGAATGCAGACGCTTTGTCACGACGTCCTGAATATGGGGCGCCAAAGTTAGATGCAATGGTATCGAAGTCTGCACTGACATAATATATACTAGGCGAACAGACCCGCGAGTAGACTTGGTTGTAAATGTGTTGGCTGATGATGACCCGCAGCGATCGAGACCGTGCGAAGACCTCTTGGTCAATTTAAAGGAACAACAAGAAATGGATCCATTTAGTAGCTATATCATCAAGCTGCTAGCAGCGGATGATGGCGAAACGCAGAAGAACTGGCTGATTCGCGATAGTTTGTTGTATCACAAAAGCGAAATGCGTGGGCATGTCATGACCATTTGTTTGGAAGACATCAAGGAATCAAGAAAACGTACCAAAAGATATCGACAAGGTATTACTGGCCAACGGTATATGCTGATGCGAAAAAATATTGCATGAATTCTGCTGCGTGCGCTACGCGTAAGAATCCTCCGTACCGAGTTGTACCGCCGTTGCATCCAATTCCTGTTGAAGAGCCGTGGTACATGATCGCGAGCGACATTCTTGGACCATTGCCGTTAACTGAAAATGGCAATAAATATGTCATTACTTTTGTCGATTATTTTACAAAATGGGTTGAATGTTTCGCGCTTCCTGATATTAAAGCAGCTACCGTTGCGAAGGTTTTTGTGGAGCAAATTATTTGTCGATTTGGAGTACCGTTCAAATTCTTAAGCGATAGAGGATCAAATTATGAGTCTGAGTTGATGCAAGAGACCAGTCGTATGCTCGGTATTAGGAAACTTGCGACAACGGCATACCATCCGGCGTGTGATGGTATGGTAGAGCGATTTAACCGAACAGTCGCCACTATGTTGAGTTTGTATGTTAAAACAAGCCAGAACGATTGGGATCAAATTTTGCAATGTTTGTTTCGCATACCGCTGTAGTGTACATGATTCCACCAATGAAACCCCATTCTATTTAAATTTTGGCGGCGATCCAGTATTGCCGCTTGACGTTGCAATGAATCGGCAACCCAAATCTACAGATGACTATGCTACATCACTTGCACAACGACTTATCGAGGCATGGAGTTTGGCTAAAGAAAACATAGAATCTGCTCAAAATCGACAAAAAGCACAGCATGACCGAAAATCAAACAACTTCCATTCGTTGAAGGGGACCGAGTGTATTTACATGTTCCAACTATTCGTCGAGGAACGACCAAAAAATTGACCCGACAATGGAGAGGGACCTTTCCGAGTGCTGCGTTTAACAGACGATGGTACTGGAGCAAAGATTTTACCTGTTCGACGATCAACAAAAAGATCACCAGTTCTCGTCAGCGTTAGACGGCTTAAGAAAGTTTGTTTGCCTGAAGAAGTGGAACCCGAGGAAAATTACATTGAAGAAACGTCAGTGTCTCCAAAACCTACATATGAGTCTGCTGCAGGTGAATCTGCTAACGACGCGTTAGAGCTCGAAGGGATCGGCGCAGCTGCTCAAATAAACAGGACACATACCCACACTTACAACTTGCGAAAACGGCATGATAAGCAAACTTATTACTAGGGTCGACATCACGTTACCTTATTCTATTTTAAGCACTTTCATTATAAAGGGTTTCTGTTTCTATTCTATTTAACCATGATTATTATACACATGGTTTTTATTGAATTTTTACTTATACTCTGCTTACCACAACTTCCGTTACATGTTTTTGCATGTACACACTCCCTGTATTTTCCTAGACAGCCTGGGTTCACTTAACGGCCACCATATGTAGCATAATGCCGCGTGTTCACCACGAGTTTTGTTCTCAACCTAAATATTTTGGGGCATATTTTAGCTTTCCAATAAATATACTTATAATGTCTCATTCATCGGAATCAGCGATTGAGATGGATAACTTGGACGGTGATATCGAATACTTAGATTTATTAATGCCAGGTACCAACAGCCGAAAAGATGAGTTCATGGAAAAATATCGTTCTAGTTCTGACTATTGTTCACGGCTCGCTAATCTGTACACAGAGTATGATCCTGTTTTGAATTATCAATTTCCTGATCGGCAAGAATCTGCAAAAGCACTTCAGTCACTACTTACAATGAGCATTCCGACTCCGCCAGAATTAATGGTCCACCGTCAAAAACGTGTTCATCTTAGTGACGGTTCCATCGGTTCAGCAATCTGTAAGGTTAGGCGTACTGATCCTTCAAACACTGGTTATCAATCTGAACTAATTATCGCAGCAACAACGTATCAGACAGTTGGAACTCAAACAGATTGTATTGCTATGATCAGTTCAACAGTTCAAGTCTGCAGTGGTGATTTGCAATCATGCCATCGCCCAGACCGAAAGTTATTCCGTTGGATGATTTGAAACCGCGTGATCCGAGGGAACGACCACTTCGGAAAATTGTTAACGTCGACGATTTGCAATTTCCCGAATGGGCACAACATCTGTGTTACGCTTATTCAATGGGTTCAACCAAACGTGCTGAGCTTCATCATCCTGATATCATTGAAATATTTGACTGTTTTATTACGATCCAACTATTGATTGGCAGATAAATTGCAACAGCGAAGTCGGCGATCATGTGCTTGGCCAACAATCGCTAATAATATCAACAACTAATCAGCAACCATCGACTTCTAGCGGAAGTGGCACTCAATCTGCGCATGATAGTGGCATTGAAATAACTGAAGGATCAGAGAATACACGGCGACATCGCAGACCTGGGCGTGAAGCACGCGAGCGACATACGCAAAAATGGCATGACCGCAATTTTAGAGAAAACTAACTAAAAGTCAAGACATTTTCTAGAACCAGAAAAGGCAATTCAGCCTTAGCTAAGGACAATTTGTTTTATTTGATGTTTAGGTTTTATTTGTTAAAAGTGTGTGGGGTCCACACTCCGCAAAAGGGAAGCCATGTAACATGTACTAAACACACAAACAAAATTTACACAAAACAACAAGAAACACGAAATACACAAACAAACAAAATTACACAAAACAAAAAACAAACACAAACTACAAACAAAACAAATAAAGAACATATAACATATAAAACATACACTCAAACATATATACATTTCACACTTAGTCGGCCCCCTTTTAGTAGGCGGCTTCTGCTATCCCTTGCTACGCCTACTAGCCCTCTTAGCTGTTTCAGTTATTTTTATGATTTTGAAATGTCAAATACGTGGTAATAATTTGAAATATCAACTCATAAGTTATGAAGTTTGTACGTTGTTTTGTCTACCTTTCGTGCATATAATAGCGAGGCAGTTGTGGAATCGGTACGCTCAGTTGCAATTTGTGATATTTTCAGTTTCCTTGCATTCAATAAACTACGGTTGGGTAAATTGCTGCATTTTATAATGTTGGTGTTTTTTTATAGTACGCCTGAACAGATGTTCGGCGTTGGCTGTTATCTCGGCTAGCTTGGGCTACGCCTGAACCAAAGTTCGGCGTGTGCAGTTGTTTCACTTAGTCCGGTTTTCCAAGCCTTATTGCCGCTAGCACCTTCGCATTTCTTAAAGTCCTCACTATAGATAGCTCAATCGACCGAGCTTAGCTGAGCTGTTTTGCAGCCTAACAATTTTACGCCTGCTCTTAGCGGCGTCTGGTCTTTGATCACGCTAGGTAACACCTTGAATTGCCTGTGGCATGTAGCTGCGGCGACTTCGCCTTGTAACTGCTTGCTGCGACGATTGGTCTTCTGCAGCGGCAGTTGCGGCAATATACGCCTGCCTATTCAGTGCGGCGTTTAATCAAGTTAAGTAAAGCTCGGTACCGTTACATTTTAGGTGTACTTAACTTGATTAAACGCCGCACTAAATAGGCTGGCGTATATCGCCGCAACTGCCGCTGCAGACGACCAATCGCCGCAGCACGCAGTTATAGGGCGAAGTCGCCGCAGCTAAATGCCACAGGCAATTCAAGGTGTTACCTAACGTGACCAAAGACCGGACGCCGCTAAGAGCAGGCGTAAAATTGTTAGGCTACAAAACAGCTCAGGTAACCTCGGTCGATTGAGCTATCCATAGTGACGACTTTAAGAAATGCGAAGGTGCTAGCGGCAATAAGGCTTGGAAAACAGGACTAAGTGAAACAACTGCACACGCCGAACTTTGGTTCAGACGTAGCCCAAGCTAACCGAGATAACAGCCAACGCTGAACATCAGTTAGGGCGTACTATACAAAAACACCCCCATTATAAAATGCAGCAATTTAACCAACCGTAGTTTATTGAATGCAAGGAAACTGAAAATTGCACAAATTGCAACTGAGCGTACCGATTCCACAACTGCCTCAATATTATATGCACGAAAGGTAGACAAAACAACGTACAAACTTCGTAACTTACGAGTTGGTATTTCAAATTATTACCACGTATTTGAAATTTCAAAATCATAAAAAATAACTGAAGCAGCTAAGAGGGCTAGTAGGCTTAGCAAGCGATAGCAGAAGCTGCCTACTAAAAGGGGGTCGACTAAGTGTGACATGTATATGTTTGTGTGTATGTTTTTCTATGTTATATGTGCTTTGTTTGTTTTGTTTGTAGTTTGTGTTTGTGTTTGTTTTGTGTAATTTTGTTTGTTTGTGTATTGGTGTTTGCTTGTTGTTTTGTGTAAATTTTGTTTGTTTGTGTGTTTAGTACATGCTACATGGCTTCCCTTTTGCGGAGTGTGGACCCCACACTACTTTTAACAAATAAAAGCTAAACATCAAATAAAACAAATTGTCCTTAGCTAAGGCTGAATTGCCTTTTCTGGTTCTAGAAAATGTCTTGACTTTTAGTTAGTTTTCTCTAAAATTGCGGTCATGCCATTTTTGCGTATGTCGCTCGCGTGCTTCACGCCCAGGTCTGCGATGTCGCCGTGTATTCTCTGATTCTTCAGTTATTTCAATGCCACTATCATGCGCAGATTGAGTGCCACTTCCGCTAGAAGTCGATGGTTGCTGATTAGTTGTTGATATTATTAGCGATTGTTGGCCAAGCACATGATCGCCGACTTCGCTGTTTTGCAATTTATCTGCCAATCAATCGTTGGATCGTAATGAAACAGTCAAATATTCAATGATATCAGTATGATGAAGCTCAGCACTTTTGGTTGAACCCATTGAATAAGCGTAACACAGATGTTTTGCCCATTCGGGAAATTGCAATTCGTCGAAGTTAACAATTTTCCGAAGTGGTCGTTCCCTCGGATCACGCGGTTTCAAATCATCCAACGGAATAACTTTCGGTCTGGGCGATGGCATGATTGCAAATCACCACTGCAGACTTGAACTGTTGAACTGATCATAGCAATACAATCTGTTTGAGTTCCAACTGTCTGATACGTTGTTGCTGCGATAATTAGTTCAGATTGATACCCAGTGTTTGAAGGATCAGTACGCCTAACCTTACAGATTGCTGAACCGATGGACCCGTCACTAAGATGAACACGTTTTTGACGGTGGACCATTAATTCTGGTGGAGTCGGAATGCTCATTGTAAGTAGTGACTGAAGTGCTTTTGCAGATTCTTGCCGATCAGGTAATTGATAATTCAAAACAGGATCATACTCTGTGTACAGATTAGCGAGCCGTGACCAATAGTCAGAACTAGAACGATATTTCTCCATGAACTCATCTTTTCGGCTGTTGGTACCTGGCATTAATAAATCTAAGTATTCGATATCACCGTCCAAGTTATCCATCTCAATCGCTGATTCCGATGAATGAGACATTATAAGTATATTTATTGGAAAGCTAAAATATGCCCCAAAATATTTAGGTTGAGAACAAAACTCGTGGTGAACACGCGGCATTATGCTACATATGGTGGCCGTTAAGTGAATCCAGGCTGTCTAGGAAAATACAGGGAGTGTGTACATGCAAAAACGTGTAACGGAAGTTGCGGTATGCAGAGTATAAGTAAAAATTCAATAACAACCAAGTGTATAACAATCGTGGTTAAATAGAATAGAAACAGAAACTTTTTTATAATGAAAGTGCTTAAAATAGAATAAGGTAACGTGATGTCGACCCTAGTCATAAGTTTGCTGATCATGCCGATTTCGCAAGTTGTAAGTGTGGGTATGTGCCCTGTTTATTTGAGCAGCTGCGCCGATCCCTTCGAGCTCTAACGCGTCGTTAGCAGATTCACCTGCAGCAGACTCATATGTAGGTTTTGGAGACACTGACGTTTCTTCAATGTAATTTTCCTCGGGTTCCACTTCTTCAGGCAAGCAAACTTTCTTAAGTCGTCTAACGCTGACGAGCACTGGTGATCTTTTTGTTGATCGTCGAACGCTAAAATCGTCGCTCCAGTACCATCGTCTGTTATACGCAGCACTCAGAAAGGTCCCTCTCCATTGTCGTGTCAATTTTTTGATCGTTCCTCGACGAATAGTTGGAACATGTAAATACACTCGGTCCCCTTCAACGAATGGAAGTTGTTTGATATTCGGTCATGCTGTGCTTTTTGTCGATTTTGAGCAGATTCTATGTTTTCTTTAGCCAAACTCCATGCCTCGATAAGTCGTTGTGTAAGTGAAGTAGCATAGTCATCTGTAGATTTGGGTTGCCGATTTATTGCAACGTCAAGCGGCAATACTGGATCGCCGCCAAAATTTAAATAGAATGGGGTTTCATTGGTGGAATCATGTACACTACAGCGGTATGCGAAACAAACATGGCAAAATTTGATCCCAATCGTTCTGGCTTGTTTTAACATACAAACTCAACATAGTGGCGACTGTTCGGTTAAATCGCTCTACCATACCATCACACGCCGGATGGTATGCCGTTGTCGCAAGTTTCCTAATACCGAGCATACGACTGGTCTCTTGCATCAACTCAGACTCATAATTTGATCCTCTATCGCTTAAGAATTTGAACGGTACTCCAAATCGACAAATAATTTGCTCCGCGAAAACCTTTCGCAACGGTAGCTGCTTTAATATCAGGAAGCGCGAAACATTCAACCCATTTTGTAAAATAATCAACAAAAGTAATGACATATTTTATTGCCATTTTCGTTAACGGCAATGGTCCAAGGAGAGTGTCACTCCAATCATCTACACGGCTCTTTCAACAAAATTGATCCAACCAAGGTACAACTCGGTACGAAGATCTTTACGCGTAGCGCACGCAGCAGAATTCATGCAATATTTTTTCGCATCAGCATATACCGTTGGCCAGTAATACCTTGTCGATATCTTTTGGTACGTTTTCTTGATTCCTTGATGTCTTCAAAACAAATGGTCATGACATGCCCACGCATTTCGTTTTTGTGATACAACAAACTATCGCAAATCAGCCAGTTATTCTGTGTTTCGCCATCATCCGCTGCTAGCAGCTTGATGATCTGGCTACTAAATGGATCCATTTCTTGTTGTTCCTTTAAATTGATCAAGAGGTCTTCGCACGGTCTCGATCGCTGCGGGTCATCATCAGCCAACACATTTACAACCAAGTCTACTCGCGGGTCTGTTCGCCTAGTATATATTAT
>JASANG010004058.1:0-10120 GCA_030248215.1 Enoplolaimus lenunculus
CAAACACCCGGTACTGCTGTGAGTATTAATACACTGCAAAAAATGGCGAGTCAAATTGGACTCTCTCCGAAATAGGCTTTTCCTGACTACACAAATTGAGTCAAAATTCGAGTCAGCCAGAGACAAATTCGATCCACTGAAGCGATTCATTGAGTCAAATTTGGCTCAGGCGGAATCGAATTTGGACTCAGTTTGTGTAGACAGGAAAAGGTTATTTCGGAGAGAGTCAATTTGACTCACTATTTTTTGCAGTGTAACACATGGAATTGAAAAGTTCAATTTTATGGTATTCTGTACTTTAAGATTGGACAAAATTATTTTTACCATTTGTGTCCCTCACAAAATGAGTTTGGTCCGTTTACAATCGGTCACACTAAAGACTTTCTGTTGCCTGGGTCGTTAAGATATTTTAATATGCGCAACCTAAAATGTCGGGGTACAGTGACCCGCAATGGTATTTTGGCACTTGCCAACATCGCCCTCACACAACTTTAAGCCTAAGCCTAATTCTTGAATGTAACCCTAAGCCTGAGCCTGATTTATGTCAAAATTAAGAAACTGGAAAACCGTGAGGGAACAGCTGTTTTTACTCTTCGAAAAATATCAAAACAATGATGGAAAATGCCACACGGCTGAAAAACTAACCCCGTAGCCAGCTCACCATACCAGAGTAAGCTGAACATTTTCGAGGAGATGTATGCAAGGGTTTTTGACGTCTTTAAAAAGCAAAGTTGAAAATATCCTAGGAGGCGCAAAAATATTGCTGCACTGCAAAAAATGGTGAGTCAAATTGGACTCTCTCCGAAATAGGTTTTTCGAGACTACACATATTGAGTCAAAATTCGACTCCGCAAGAGTCAAACTAGATTCACTGAGAGTCGGACGTTTGACTCTGGCGGCGACGAATCTGACTCTGTTTGTGTAGCTCCGAAAAGCCAATTTCGGAGATAGTCAATTTGAATCACCATTTTTTGCAGTGTGGGGGGGCTGATCTTCCCAGCCGTCTCTGGCTACAAACACGCGAAAATCGCTGTCATGCAAACCGTTTTAGTTCACTTTTCACACGGCACATGAGAACCGTTGAAATGCTAATCCTCTGTTAAAAACTATTGCCATTTTTAGGGCAACTATTCTAATTAGCTTTAAATGTTGCTTAGTTAATCCACAACTGATATACATATAAACACATTATATATATGTATGTATGTATATATGTATATATATTTATATATATGTATATGTATATATCTATATATGCAATTGAAACTGCATACTCAACATTCATTAATGATTCATACGGTTGTATGCCATTCTGGCAAGCATATGCAATGGCGGATCCAAAGGGGCCGTCCATGACATTGATCCCAGCATAGGGCCTATTCACCGTATTGACATGAAACCAAAATGTTGAATATAATTAAGATTTTGATATATACAAAAATTGCATTTGGCTTGCAGTTCGCATCGCTCGCGATGTGTTTTACTATTATTGATTTCACGAATCCCCGGTAGAAATTTGTGGATCTGACACTGAGAGCAAATGGACTTATTAGAAGATTTGAAACCATCTCAATTATAGCTTTTTCGATTTAGTGACAATAAGACTTTACCAGAAACGTTGCGAATTTTGAAATGTCCTAAATCATATCAGTTGGCGATAAAGTCTTGTATTAAATTTAAGAAGCGGACAATTACACCCATCTAAGCTTTTTATACAAGGTTGTGTAGCGGTTGACAGCTATTACATTTGACTCATTTTAATCCATTTATGCATCATTCAGGTTATACTGCGCTCGCCAATGTCAAAAAATGTCCCACCATTTTAATAGCTAGCTAATTTGCGAACACTCTCTAAAAATAGTGTCCAAACTATTAGCTAGCTATACGAATGACCTACAAAATAAAGCGACGTGGCAAAAATAGTGTTTTAAAAATATCACCCTTTTAAAATACAGTGGATATTGTACGGCCAATGGTTAGAAACGTCAGAGTTTAAAATTTCTTATAATTTTTCAAATTTTGTCCCGGAAACTCAAATTTTGGCGGGAAAATTCAAATTTTTGCGGTAAAATTCAATTTTTGGCGGGAAAACTTAAATTTTGGCGGGAAATTCAAATTTTGGCGGGAAAATTCAAATTTTTCGGGAAAAGTTAAATTTTGGTGGAAAATTCAAGTTTTGGCGGGAAAATTTAAATTCTGGCGGGAAAATTTAAATTTTGGCGCGAAATTCAAATTTTGGCGGGAAAAGTTAAATTTTAGTGGAAAATTCAAATTGTGGCGGGAAAATTTAAATTTTGGCGGGAAAACTTAAGTTTTGGCGCGAAATTCAAATTTTGGTATAAAATTCAAATTTTGGCGGGAAAATTCAAATTTTGTCGATAAAATTCAAATTTTGCCGGAAAACTTCTAAATTTAGCTTGAAAATTCAAATTTTGCCGATAAAACTCAAATTTTTCCGAAAAACTTCAAAATTTTGCTTGAAAATTCAAATTTAAGCATGACATTCAAATTTTTTGGTAAATTGTATTATGGTGCAAGAAATAAAACATTGTCAAAATACCCTGCCATTTTCCGAACATGTCCTAAGAATAGACTGCAAAGAAACGACATACTAGCTAAATAGTGTGAAAATAATTACTTGGTGCAAGAAATAGCTGTAATTTTATTGCTACTTTATAATAATGACATGGACATTTTTTAACATTGGCGAGCGCAGCATAACCTGGATGGTGCATTATGTCTTTTAAGAGACTTCTGAATATTGGGAAACCCCACAAAAAATTAGTAAGAACACTGTAAACTCCAGTGAGTTGATTTTAACTCAGACTGAATTTAATTCACTCAGAATCTTGGAGCTCTGAATTAGATCTATCAGAACTCAGAATTCTGAGTTGACTGAACTCTATTCTGAGGTAATAAAATCAACTCGCTCGTAACAATAGTATAAGCATCATATTACTAAAGCTTAAATCTGAGTCTAAGTCTAACTTAGGCTATAACTGAAACAAAAAATTGTATAAAACTTAACCGTACTCTATATATTACAGCCTCGCAGAAAAACGTTGCGCTCCTGATCTGTACACAGGCCGGAAGTGCAAAAAAACGGTATTAAGTGTGAAAAGTTTTAGCGGATACTGTAGATGTAGTAAGTATTCCTTTTGCAGTACTTTTGGTCAAATTTAATCTATTCTTTTTGTGCAAATATTCTTGTTCGTTTGTCAAAAATGCATTTGGATAGTGATTTTTGGTCAAATTTGTAAATATTTCCAAAATAGGAATTATTTTTAAGGGAACAATTTTCAATTACACTGTAAATTCGAATGAGTTGATTAATTTACTCAGAATGAGAATTAGTTAATTTTGGTTTATTTTGTATTAATAACAGTATACATTAAACGGACTCCGCGTTGATTTAATTGCGGTTGAATTGATTAAATACATCAGATGAGTTCAATCAATTCAAAATTCTGAGTTTTGAAAGACCTAATTCAGAGCTCAGGCTTCTGAACTGAATTCAATTCATTCTGAGTTAAAATCAACTCACTGAAATTTACAGTGCAGTATTTATAAACACGAGAAGCATTGGTTTCATATTCAACAGTTTTCCCCCTGAGATTGTGGCCCATGGTACTTTCAGGCCGTCCCGGTTTCTGGTGGTTCTGTAAAAGAGTAGGCTTACATTCTAGACTACATTGTTTTGCTTAGGCTTAGGCTTAGGATTAGGCTTAGGACTACGCTTTTGCAACGCTTAGGCTCAGGTTTAGGCTTAAGCTTAGGAATACGCTTAACCTACTGCTACGGCCCTAAAAGTAATATTGGCCGAGATTGTCAAAAATTCCTTTATACCGATAAATCCTGTGACTAAAGACATCCAAAGTATCTTTATTGCGAGATTCAAACATACATTTTGTAACTTTTTCTATTTCGTAATTGGATTTCTAAATCTTTGAAAATTGCTAACATATTTCAGTGATTTTAATCAAATTAATCGTTTATTTTACGATAAACTATATTTTTCGTCAGCTTTTCGGTTTGAAGCGAATGCACCGCACAGATAAAGCCAAATGCAAGATTTTGTATTACAGTTTTAGTATAAGCGAGGTTTGAATGCTGGTATTATGATCGGTCGAACGTTGTCACACATTCGAAGGTACAGTTTGAATTACGCCACAACCTAATCACACAAAATTTATTCAAAATAGTCGACTTAGCTCTATTTACACGTGCCAGTTTTTGCAGGCGAAAACTTGCCCGTATAAATTACATTTGCAAGTTTGATCACAAAACAGCTTTGAAGTTCTTGCAGTTGTAAATTATTCACTGGAATTCATGCTATTGAATTTATTCGTAGGTGTGAACGCAGTAGCAAGTCGCTTAAATTTCTTGCACCTGCGTTTTGATTGGTTAATCGGAAGACGTGATGTTGCGCGCGTCTGAATTAATTCAGACTTTTTGAATTTATTTGAGAAGCTTGAATTAATTCAAATATCAAAGATGTTTGCTATTTCGCCGTCTACGACGATTGCGACAGGGCTTGTTTTACATTTTTATGCACTAAATAGGAATTGTATATAGATATGAAAGCGTTTTCAAGTCGAGGAATTTCGAGTGGAGCCTTCTTTGCTCTTGAATGTCTGTTGCAGCTGAAACTTGCAGCTGCAAATTGTTCATGATGAATATACGCCAAGAATTAATTCATAGATATGAATAGCCTTGGAAGGGGATAATTCTATCATCATTGGCTGAACTGATAGATGTAGCTTCTACTTGATATTTATTGCAGTCGACTGCAAATTATTCATATAAAATCATGTCAATATTCAGAATGAAAATGATATTTTCTTGCGAGCACTTGCATCTGCAAGAAATTTGGGCAAGTTGCAGATGCGGGTTCTCGCTGTCAAAACTTGCACTTGTGAATAGAGCTTTGCGCGTTCGCATAAAAAATGCTGTCTCGCTATACTGTATTGCTGCCAAATTTAAATGGGCAAAGCTTAGGTGTAAATTTACAAATTTGAAAAACTGGAAAAACAGAAAATATTAAGAAACCAAATACTGGAATAAGAAATTTGGTTTCAAAATGAAACTCATCTTGTTTAAATGCTCCAAGAATATGCCTTTTCGTAAAATGATACCTGACTTATTAAGATTTTTTGTTGATTTATGTCAGGTGTGCATGATACAAAAATGTGCAACCATTTGGGTTACGCATGGTACAAGTTTACCGCCGGGTGTTGCGATTTTGGCCGATCTTTCTCCCCTATTTGGAGAGGGGTCGTTTTCGCATGCAATACTTCTAAATGAAACTATAAGCAAAACATTTTCGATGCCGGATACATAAAGTGTCATGGTTTGCACAAGTTGTACCTCCGTCTAAATAAACCGGTTGGGTAGGCAAAAAACTCAACACCTGCCAAATACATTGTTTCCTGAACAGAATGTACCCAGTTGCATACCCTTGTTGAAGTATTCATCATCCACTCTTGTTTATATTAACTGTGTACAATTTTAGAAATTGCGGATATCTTATGTTTTAGGGTCCATAACCAATTTCAACCTTAGGACATGAAACCACACACATCTTCGACTGTCCCTGAGGTCCATTTTACCGCTATCTGGCAAGGCCTGACTGTACTCGATATTTGAATCTGAAAAAATATTCGTTGAGTATCACTATTTTATTGTAATATATAGCGAATTTGCAGAAATATCCTGAGTGCAATTACTGCAATAAGCTTGGCAATTTTGTTCACGAACGAACGCTGTTATGCGAAACAACCACATTGCAATTATCTGACCGCAGTTACGGGTGTATTAAATCGAGAAAACATCGACTCAATGGCGACCGAAATTGTCACCCGAATATCGGCTCATATTGGATTTCAACAGGTTTTGCTTTTAAAACTTTGCTTAAAACTGATATCAATTAATATTATTTTGTCAATAATCTCTTTATCTCTTATTCGTTTAAATGAAACTAACTTTTAAACGTAGGATTCGGATTGGATTAAGTTTTCAAAACCGGGGCGTTTGAGAATTAGTAATGGCATTTCGCTGAAAACGTAAAGCTATGAAATTGAAAAACTTTATTCAAACAAACCTATTGAATCACTTTATACCTGAACTTGGCGAATGCAAAAATATCAGGTGTATTCAAGAGACGAATAGCAATACATTCGATATCTGCCCTATAGAAACTTCTGTAGACACGAGAAAAATACTTTTAGCTGGCTTTACAGTAATATCCTACGACCCTGAAATCAAACACGGTTCCACAAGATACATTTTCGAACTGAATCCATGGCGACGACTTTGGAAACTTGGGATGTTGACACTGTAAAAACCAACGGAAAAACATTTTTGGCCGTTTTTAGTCCATGGTTTTTAGGTATTTTTCATTGTTTTCAAAGGCGTAGAAAAAACAGAGAAAGAAAACCTATTCGCCCTATATAGAACGGGGCCGAAACAGTACTATAAGCATATTCATAAACCTAAGCCTAAGCCTAAAGCCTAAGCCTAAGCCTAAGCCTAAGCTTAAGCCTAAGCCTAAGCCTAAGCCTAAGCCTAAGCCTAAGCTTAAGCCTAAGCCTAAGCCTAAGCCTAAGCCCTGGCCTAAGCCTAAGCCTAAGCAAAAAACTTAATCTAAAGTTTAAGCTGACTCTATTACAGCCTCGCAGGAAAAAATTCCGGCCATGTTCTATACTAGGGCCAAACTATTCATTAAAATATATTTAATTTTGGCGAAAAACGTGTCTGAAAACTGTAAGAAATTGTATTGTCTCATGATGCTTATCCGAAATAGGTTCAGCTAAAAGAAGCTTCAGGGGTTGTTTTATTGCTTATGCCAGCGGTATTTGAAGCGGGGCTCTGCGTGGGGTCAAAATTGGTTACTCTGAACAATAAACGACTAAAATCGAGTTTCAAGGAACTTTCCCATATATCGGACTACTACATTTTAGACCGCTTGCTTCAAGCTGTACTTCAGTGATAACAATAACAACCACAACAACGGCAACAACAACAACAACAACAACAATGATGAAAATAATAATAATAATAATAATAAAAACAACAACAACAACCACAACAAGAATGATTCGTTGGCAATTTCAGAAATAGCAACTAAAAACGGAACATTATTTTTTGTTTTCACATTTTCCGGTTTTCATTCAGTTTATCCGATTCGGTCTCGATTCGATTTCGCTATTCCTCGACTACGATCTGATTGTATTTGTGATTGTGCAAGCGGCGAAAATCACTGCAAAGGCTACAAAAAGTACTCTCGAAAAACTGTAAACTGTTACATTAGCTTGAATTTAAATCAAGTTTTAAGCTTTTATAGAGTAATATGTGTGTTGGTTTTTGACTTTCCTGTTACCCTAAATTTTATACGTTGCTTAATGTTAATAGCAAAATTAGTAATAATATAAAAACAATTATAACTAAACACTCGCCCTGCCTCGGTTGACCCGAGCCACAGGCTTGTAGCGTCACAGTCGCCAGAGTTTGTTTTTCGGCAAAACGCAAACTTGTGCTACATCTACTTCAATATGCATATTATATATGTCAACCAAAAAATTGTTGACGCCCAAAACGCTTTAGGGCTAGGCTTAAACTTAGACCTTGGAATATGCTTATAATACTGTTCCGCCCATGTTCTTTACATTGCTCATTATTCTGGTAAAATGTTTGTAATTTAGTTTCATTGAGATTTTAGCGCAGACTAAGGTATGCTTATCAGAGCTTGATTGGGCGGAGGTGTGGAATATGAACCCTCTGGAATTGTAAGTAATAACATATTTAATAGATTTCAAACCGCTGAGTTCATCGGTGTCATTTGTTAGGCTGCAGTGCCTCTGGTTCAAAAGTTATGACCCTTTAAGTTTTAACTTACAACAAATAACTCGTGTAAAGCTTATACTGTACGCACATGTGAATTATAGAAACTTGTTCTTTAAAAGTATTTCGTATTTTCTGTAATGACCCGAATAAGAGGGGGGGCTGATATTTATTTGGCCTCTTCAGAGGGTACCCCTTGTTATTCGGTTACGGACTGGGGTATCCATTTTGAGTTCCAATCAATAAGAGTCCGTAAGCGGATACAGTCCCAAAAGTAAACCCTAATTAGAGTCCATAAGTGTCAATTGTCCCTAATCGTAGTGCGTAAATGACTCCAAGGCCAAATAAAGTTGAGCTTGAAACTCTAAAGCATACTTATGCTTTGAAAACCCATTCTTAATCCTTTTATTTTACTCCCTTCTTATTTCGGCCACCACAGTACACTATAATTTCTAGACCCATAACTTTTGAACTGTTGGTGATGCAGCCATAAAACTGGTACCGTTGAACTCAGTTCGTCGAGATTTATAAGATAGAGCAGTTTTTATTAAATTCCCACGGCGTCCAGATTCCGTACTTTCGCCACATGTTTGATCCAAATCTTGAGAAATTTCAGATTTGAAAATTGCACCAGTTGGTCGTCAGAGTTGTGCTACTATACTCTGCATTCAATCATTGATGTTGAAGGTTGTAACGATTATCGCAGCGCCACGCTTTGCTGTAAAGTACGTTTTCAGGCAAATTTTGCTAAACCTTAACCGGTGAACAGTTGTTTTTATTAATTATTCATTTTTTCGGTTCCAAACATTTATTTTTGAATTTAAAATTGTCACAAAGCATTCCCAAACGAGCGAGAAGCCAGACGCATTTTAAAACTTCGACGGTTTTTATTTTAACCGGTTAGGGTGGAGGACCCTTTAAGGGTGGTGTACCCTAAATATGGGGTACGGGATGTGGCTGCTGCGGCCCTGCCCTCGCCCTCCACGGATTTGAGGAAGGGAGTATGCTAATCAAAACAAAACGCACGTTAAATACATTATTTTCTACACAGAATGTACCCAGTTACATACTCTTGTCTATTAAGATCTTCCACTCCTAAAACTAACCTACGGACTGCTTTCAAATCCTTCATTTTAGATCCACGTCATGCAGAGCTACTCGCTACGGTGAATACACTGCATTCACCGTCGACGAATCGCAATCCTACATAACGCTCGACTATCAACTGCTTAGACTTCCCTAAGTTGAATCCACATCCAAGTCAACTGCTAATAAACCAATCAGCGAGTCAGTCATCATTGAAGCCAAACAACTTCAAATTGCAACATTTTCAACGCAAACGTTCAATTTAAACCTCAAAACAGCTCAATTTGTGGTTCAATCGTACGAGTCGACAGCCAAAACGCTGAGTCGTGAGCATTTTTTCAGTCCTCAACGTCGCAATGTGCCGTTTTATGAGCAAGACACTCCTGTATATTTCAACTACGACTTAGGTCGATGTCGCTCAGATCTTTCGTGCCTTGGATGGTTTCGAAGAAATTCGCCAAAATACCAATATTCAATTGAAAACGCCGCGTTCAGGCTGCAAACTGCTCATCGAGTTAGAGCAATTAACTGCGGTAATCAGCGTTACTTTAGTACATTTGACGCAAGATACTATACGGTGTCGTCGAATAGTCAGCTGACAACGTCACCGTTCGCTTACGCAACTGAATTTCCACTCGGCGATTTACTGGAAACACAATTTTCATGGATTAAAACCGTTCGATATCGGCCACAACTACGCGAAATGATACTCGTTCATTCAACTTCAAAAGATATTCTGGTTGAACTTGAACTCAAAGGGTCGCCTGCGGTTTGGTTTTCATCTCATAGTCCAGTGCTCAACGATTTTAGCTCGAGTATTCGAGTCGATAAAGCATCGAATCGATATTTAAATATTACATTTTATCATTCAAAAGGAAGTTTTGTCGTTAAATTGTACAAAACTGCGTCGAGGCAATCGAAACCCGAATATTTACTATCGGTAACTTTGCCTAAAAATGAACCAATCAGCGAACGGTACAGTAGTGACATTGAAATTTTAACCAGTAGCATTGTTCCATTGCCTTCAGTAGTGAACACTACGCGTTATGTGTGCATTCATCCCATTAATGTGCCAGAACAAGAAATATGCAAATTTGCCACATTTTATGCTACACCGTTGCCATGGATTACAGTAAGCCTATTACTACTAAACTTGCGGGATCAGGACTGAATTCAAAAAATTACCGACGGGTTA
>JASANG010000195.1:0-10094 GCA_030248215.1 Enoplolaimus lenunculus
GCTGCTGGATGAGGAAATTTTTTTGTTAGATTGTGAAAATTCGTTGCGGAACTTTTTTCTGCGCGTTTTATTTTTTCCAGTTTTAGCCAACTATGCCAATCTGGACAAAAGAAGTTCCAAGCAGAGTGCAATCGGAATCAAGTTACATATTCACCGGAACTGGTATTCGAAAAAACTCCCGAAAACAGGAAAACTCAAAAAATCCGTTTAATTTTTCTTTTTTTGCTATTTTGGTGAAATAAATGTAATTGAAGATAGGTATTTAATTTAAATCTAGTAAGCAAAGTCCTACATTCCGTGGTTTATATTTCGATGATTTTTTTAAAGATTCCTATACGTACTATACTAACTGAAATCTATATATTTTATTTTTAATTCACTTGCATTTCTAATAAGGATTCCTTAATTTTCACCTACCAACATGTAACTTAATTAAGTATTGCTTTAAGCGAACTATACGACATATACTTATTACATATAGTTTCAGGATACGTTACAATTTTCCTCACCCCACTTTGAATCTTATTTCGTTGTATAAATTTGACCTGATATTTCGAGATTTACGCACAAAATCGGGAATTTCGCTACAACTGTATTTTTTTCTGACTTAATAAAAGTCATCTTGGGGGTTGGCTGCGGTTCCACGTATCAAAAGCCCCGCCCTCCATTTTCCCCGGTTCAGAGACTGCACATCTCAAGATTCAACCACCGCGGATAATTTTACGTTTCTTTTATATTTTCCGAAAAGAAATCTATGTACCGAATTGTAAAAATACCCTTCTTGTCGATCTATATGTGTACATATTATTTGATTTGTGCTCTGCACTAGTGCAAATGATGCTTTATTAAAGTTCTACAAAAACCCCCCACTCAGAGATTTTCCTCTGGGTGCCACTTAACTACCGCCTCGTTTAATTTGAACGCATATTGTAACACTGTTCTCAGCTGCGGTTGCTCTCCAGGAAACGCCTTCTGAAAATTTGTGGTTACTAAAATCTCAGCAGAAAAACTCTCAAAGCCAGAAAATAAATATCTTATCGAACGCCCAAAAAAAATCTAGACGTGCTCATTAAAATCCACGCCCAAAATGAAAATACGTACACAGTCTATTTGAAACACATACATCACAATACACTCGGTTCGGACTAAAAGTCTGGCCTAGGTTTGAATCAACAAAAATTACAAAAGGAGCCTCGAAAAATCGTTTAACACCACTGCACATGGTACAAACAAAAACGATTAGGCTTCGTAAGGATTACAAGTCTTCAAGTGAATCCTAAGAACCCAAAAACTCACAGAATAATTTCAACATCGATCTGCTCCTCTTTACCGTGCATTCCAACACGAAATGTTTAGAACATTCACAAGTATTGAGCTTCACGCAAAAGGCTCGCCTGCACACGTCACATTGAAACGGTAAAAAGGCTAGTCGATTGCAAGCTGAATGCGCGCAATGCTCGCCAAGGTTCGGAAATTCCATGTATACTGAAACAACAATACAGGCGCGTTACGTTTTGAATGCAGATCACACTGATTGTTTACATCAAGAAAATCCAATTGAATGAAAGCCTAAAAGTTTTCTTAAAACTTTTTTTGCGGATTGCTGAATTGATTATTCACACTTTTGCAAAGTAGAATGGATAATTTACATGCTTTCTATGAATAGTGCACAATATCGGATCCACTAAACATGAATTTATTGAATTGAGAGTTATTTTAAGCTTAATGTTCAAAAGTTTTACGAGGATATGGTTGTGGTAATATAATAACCGAGTGGAACTGGCTGATACTAGAAAAATAGGCGAGGGATAAGAAACAGAAGGGATGTTTCCGGGAACTTTTTTTAAAATATATTTACAAATTAAATTTTTTTGTTACCCAGTTAAATAGTTTCAAAAAGGTGTGCTTCAAATATGGAATTTTTGGGTTTTGCGTTGTGATTCAATACTTGTGAAATGTTCTAAACCTTTCGTGTTGGAAGCACGGTATTCGTAAGAGCCCCCGAGCAGATCGATAGTTGAAATTATTCTGTGAGTTTCTGGGGTTCTTCAGAATTCACTTGAAAGACTTGTAATCCTTAAATAGGAGCCTTAATCGATTTTTGTTTGTACTTATGTGCAGTGGTGTTAAACGAATTTTTCGAAGCTCATTTTGTAATTTTTGTTGCAAATTTAGGGGTGACATTTTGTACCAAACCTATCAGTCCGAACCGAGTGTATTTGTGATGTATGTGTTTCAATAGAGCTGTGTACGTATTTCATTTTGGGCGTGGGAGTTAATGACACGTCTGATTGTTTTTGGGGCGTACGATAAGATATTTATTTACTGACTTTGAGAGTTTCTGCTGAGTTTAGTAACCACAAATTTCAGAAGGCGTTTCTTGGAGTGCCGACCGTAGCTAACAGTGTTACAATATGCGTTCAAATTAAACGAGGCGGAGTTGGGGTCATCACCCAGAGGAAAATCTCTGAGTGGGGGGTTTGTAGAACTTTTAATAAAGCGTCATTTGCACTAGTCAAAGCACAAATCAAATATATTACACATATAATAGAGACAAGAGGGTATTTTTAATTCGTACTGATGTCTTTTCGGAAAATGTAAAGAACGTAAAATTATCCGGTGGTGAATCTTGAGTGTGCAGTCCTGAACCGGGGAAAACTTAAAGGGGCGGGGCTTTTGATAAGTGGAACCCCCGCAGCCAACCCCAAGATGACTTTTATTAAGTAAAAATACATTGTAGCGAACCCCGATTTTGTGCGTAAACCGAAATATAGTCAAATTTACCTTTTATACAACGAATAAGATTCAATAAGATAAGGAAATTGCAACGTACGTATTGAAACTATATATTTAATAAGTATATGTCGTATAGTTCGCTTAAAGCAATACATAAGTTACATGTTGGTAGGTGAAAATTAAGGATGTTATTAGAAATGGTGATAAAAATAAAATATATAGATTTCATTAGTATAGTACGTATATGAATCTTTAGAATCATCGAAAATAAACCACGGAATGTAGACTTTGCTTCCAGATTAACTAAATACCTATCTTCAATTACGTTTATTTCACCAATATAGCAAAAAAAGAAAATTAAACGGATTTTTTAGTTTTCCTGTTCCGGGAGTTTTTTCAAATTCCGGTTCCGGTGAATTGTAACTTAATTCCGATTGCACTCTGCTTGGAACTCTTTGTCCAAATTGGCATAGTTCGCTAAAACGAAGAAACTAAAACGGCAGGAACCGCAACAAATTTTCACAATCTAACAAAAAAATTTCCTCATCCAGCAGCAAAAACGTCAAAAGTTATTCAAGAAAACCAAATTCCCATTCGCACCAAATCATCTGAAACAACATAAATGTAAACGTTGATCGAACAGTTAAAATAAGCCATGTTTTTAATTTATTACGTGTTAAAAGCGAAATTAGTCACCTGGTTAAATTCATAAGCATGACATTACTAGCTAGGTCTTTATTAGTACTCAAGTTTATGGCATGTCTTTTGGTGCATAAAAGCTGCTTAGCTAAGGTCTTTCTGTCAGCTTAATTCGTGAGCATGTACGAGGGCGGAGATAAAAAAATCGTTTCTGAAACATCCAAAGAAGACTGGTAACATTTCTGCCGGTGGTTCTGGCAAATTCAATAGTGAAACATTGCATAAATGTATAAAATTTATTTGTTTGGTACGTTTCATTTTCACTTTTATACAACTTTTAGTAAAGAATTGTCGAAATTTCGTAAAAAACATGAGCGTATAAAACCGAAGGTTTAAAACAACACCTTACAGATTTTTGTTAAATTTAGCAAAGGAAGTCCATGCCACAGCAACTCAAACCAGGGTCAGCACAGGCTAGTTCTCTCACTACCAATTCACCGAAGCTTTATTTAAAGCTGTAGTGGTTTCCAGTTGGGTAGTCTCCTAGTGACCCAGTCTTCCAGTCTTCCAGAGTCCGACTGTCTCATTCTCACACTCATCCAGTCTGCCTTTCACCCAGTTTGCTTGTACCTCTAGTGTCCCAGTCCAGCCTCCAAGTGTTTCTGGTCTCCCGGCTTTCCAGTAGTCCAGTTTCCCAGTGGTCCAGTTTCCCAGTGTCCAAGACCTGGTATGCTATGTTGCAGTTTTTCAGTGTCCCATTCTCGCTATATCCCAATCCGAATCACCTCAGTCTTCTGTTTTATTTCACTCTCTATGCAGCGCTTCAGTCTCTCATGTCACAGTCTCACATGTCACAGTCTCCCGGTCTGTCAAGCCGAAAGCACTGCCTTCATCCTAAAACTAAGCTTGTGCCTAAATCGAATGGACAAGATTCTACAGTAAAATCTTGCACGTGTGACTAGGGCTTAAGCATAACATGGGAAAAATAATCTTAACAAAGCCTATTGTTACAAACTTCTGGTAATATCTTGGAAATCAAGTCGAATGATGCCCGAATGGGAGGAGGCCAGTAAAAGATGGAAGGAGGCCTAACCGTAACTCTGCAGTTTTTGCTTATTTAGCTAGTCAGTTAATTTGTGATTGTACTAAACGACAGGAGGTTGGGAGTGAAGCATTAGCAAACAGTCGAGTGTAACATTTTACCTTTCAATGACACATTTGAAAGCGTGCTACGGTGTAGCTGTGCATTTGAACGCAACCTTTGGTTTCCATTTGACGTGCTACCAACCAGGGTGGATTTGGAACCGGAATTTCGATTAAATTTCGATTCAAAATGAGTTCCAATTTGATTGCACACACAATTAGAATCTGAAATTTGAAATTTTAATTTTAATCTTACCTGGTGTGATACGTTGAATAAAATTTTTCCTCAACTTTAAATACATAAAACTACCGTTTTATTTTGCCAATTTTTTCACGCGACGTTTTTTATAATTGTTGCGAGCCAGTAGACAAGAAAAATCAATGTATTTTTGAGTACGAATTCTCCTTGTGACATGTGATGCATTTACGCAAAATAAAGCCTTCTGCTGACACTCAGGAATGGGCTTTCTCGGTCAAAAACCGAGACCGAGACCCAACCTACCGAGACCCAACCTACCGAGACCGAGACTTGATCTAGGTCTCTGTCAATTTATACCCGTTAGCGAAAACAAGAATATTTAACTATTTTAAAATACTAAAATATATCTTTAACAAAAGTTTCGAATAGTTTTATCTCGTATGAATAACAAACAATATATATATCTAAAACTATGCCCCGTTTCATACAATTACTCTAATAAATCGCCGCCAAGCTTTATTTTTTGGGCTTATAACTCAATAACTCACTAACCACTAAGATTTAGCAAATAAAATTTTGGATACATAACTAGGATTGATAATACTCCGTACGCACAAACTTTCAAGCCGCAGTCGCTCATTGGGGTCTGTGGCAGAAGGCTGATGCCACAGGCTTCGACAACAGTGCCCTAATCCCTAATAAGCACTTTTGTCGAAGCCTTTGCCACCCTCCAAGTTTGACAAAAAAAAGAACGACACGTTATTCTTTGCTATATAATACCTTTATACCATCTTCATTCTTGCTTCTTTAACCAGTTTAATCAACTTTGTAAACGTCGCAAACATGTTGAACGAAGGCTTAGGCTTCTTTTTTTAAAACTTGGAGGGTGGCACAGGCTTCGACAAAAGTGCTTATTAGGGCACTGTTATCGAAGCCTGTGCCATCAGCCTTCTGCCACAGACCCCCAATGAGCGCCTGCGGCTTGAAAGTTTGTACGTACGGAGTATTATCAATCCTATTTATGTAAGCAAAATTTGATTTGCTAAATGTTAGTGGTTAGTGCGTTATATAGGTGGCACATGCTTGGACAAATTTTTTTTACTTTATTTTTCACTTGGCTTTTGTCCCCATAACCTTCCAATTGGCTCGGAACAAATCCCACTGTCTCAAAACACCCTCAGTACAAAGCTATAGTGTTGTTTTTGATCCCGAGCAAACCGAAAAGACTGGAGAATTTTTTAACATAGCGTATACGTTGTAAATGCAGATGACCCAAAATTTTTTACACGATATATACCTTAAATCTTTTAACCGCAAAAATGCTCACAATAAAATCGAAGTGTTTTGGTTTTCTTCAAAAAACAGAAGTTTGGGTAACCGGAGAGGTCATTCTGTTTCTCAAATCGCTGTATAACTAGGCAGCGGTGCTCCACAATCGTTCGCTGTCTGTGTTGGTAGGCGAAATGGGCAATTACTTCCGGTCCAAAGCTGCGATCCAAGGAAAATTTTTGCGATTGCTTATTCACGTCTTTGCTCTCGGTTTACAAATCACCGAGACTGCAAAAGTGAAACCGAGACAGAGACCAACCGCATCCCGAGACTTGCCGAGACCAAGACAGCCCATCCCTGCTGTTGCTGTACATCGGTTAAAACACTGATGCATATGTATGTAGTGTATTCATATGCAGCAGCAGTAAAGCATAGAAGAACCAAGATACATGAGTGTATTTTGAGGTTCTTTAAAGCGTAGAAACCTAAAAACTCAGCAGCTGATCATGAGGCGGCGTGCCTCAGTGGTAGCGCGCTTTACTGAGAATCTGTCGGTCATGGGATGGGATTGAAACCTCGTAAGAACGCCCCCGCGTACCCTAGCGTAGCCAACTTATTACAATCCCTTATCTACGCGCATATATAGTAAAATCTGCAATAAATCTAAATCTCATGTGTATCCAAGGAGCCCAGATAACAAACAGTTCCGTTAAAGTCAGCTTGATAGACATGCTAAACTGAGTAAATGCTGGCAGCAGGATTCAAAGTGGAACAGGACTACATCGAAAGCGGAACAGGAAGTTTATACGCACAGACATCGTAACTGCAAACGTTGTGACAGTACGGATTGTAATAAGTTGGCTACGCTAGGGTACGCGGGGGCGTTCTTACGAGGTTTCAATCCCATCCCATGACCGACAGATTCTCAGTAAAGCGCGCTACCACTGAGGCACACCGCCTCATGATCAGCTGCTGAGTTTTTAGGTTTCTACGCTTTAAAGAACCTCAAAATACACTCATGTATCTTGGTTCTTCTATGCTTTACTGCTGCTGCATATGAATACACTACATACATATGCATCAGTGTTTTAACCGATGTACAGCAACAGCAGGGATGGGCTGTCTTGGTCTCGGCAAGTCTCGGGATGCGGTTGGTCTCTGTCTCGGTCTCACTTTTGCAGTCTCGGTGATTTGTAAACCGAGAGCAAAGACGTGAATAAGCAATCGCAAAAATTTTCCTTGGATCGCAGCTTTGGACCGGAAGTAATTGCCCATTTCGCCTACCAACACAGACAGCGAACGATTGTGGAGCACCGCTGCCTAGTTATACAGCGATTTGAGAAACATTGAGAAACAGAATGACCTCTCCGGTTACCCAAACTTCTGTTTTTTGAAGAAAACCAAAACACTTCGATTTTATTGTGAGCATTTTTGCGGTTAAAAGATTTAAGGTATATATCGTGTAAAAAATTATGGGTCATCTGCATTTACAACGTATACACTATGTTAAAAAATTCTCCAGTCTTTTCGGTTTGCTCGGGATCAAAAACAACACTATAGCTTTGTACTGAGGGTGTTTTGAGACAGTGGGATTTGTTCCGAGCCAATTGGAAGGTTATGGGGACAATAGCCAAGTGAAAAATAAAGTAAAAAAAATTTGTCCAAGCCTGTGCCACCTATATAACGCACTAACCACTAACATTTAGCAAATCAAATTTTGCTTACATAAATAGGATTGATAATACTCCGTACGTACAAACTTTCAAGCCGCAGGCGCTCATTGGGGGTCTGTGGCAGAAGGCTGATGGCACAGGCTTCGATAAAAGTGCCCTAATAAGCACTTTTGTCGAAGCCTGTGCCACCCTCCAAGTTTTAAAAAAAGAAGCCTAAGCCTTCGTTCAACATGTTTGCGACGTTTACAAAGTTGATTAAACTGGTTAAAGAAGCAAGAATGAAGATGGTATAAAGGTATTATATAGCAAAGAATAACGTGTCGTTCTTTTTTTTGTCAAACTTGGAGGGTGGCAAAGGCTTCGACAAAAGTGCTTATTAGGGATTAGGGCACTGTTGTCGAAGCCTGTGGCATCAGCCTTCTGCCACAGACCCCAATGAGCGACTGCGGCTTGAAAGTTTGTGCGTACGGAGTATTATCAATCCTAGTTATGTATCCAAAATTTTATTTGCTAAATCTTAGTGGTTAGTGAGTTATAAGCCCAAAAAATAAAGCTTGGCGGCGATTTATTAGAGTAATTGTATGAAACGGCAATTCATACGAGATAAAACTATTCGAAACTTTCGTTAAAATATTTTACTTGTTTTCGCTAACGGTTAAAAATTGACAGAGACCTAGATCAAGTCTCGGTCTCGGTAGGTTGGGTCTCGGTAGGTTGGGTCTCGGTCTCGGTTTTTGACCGAGAAAGCCCATTCCTGAGTGTCAGCAGAAGGCTTTATTTTGCGTAAATGCATCACATGTCACAAGGAGAATTCGTACTCAAAAATACATTGATTTTTCTTGTCTACTGGCTCGCAACAATTATAAAAAACGTCGCGTGAAAAAATTGGCAAAATAAAACGGTAGTTTTATGTATTTAAAGTTGAGGAAAATTTTATTCAACGTATCACACCAGGTAAGATTAAAATTAAAATTTCAAATTTCAGATTCTAATTGTGTGTGCAATCAAATTGGAACTCATTTTGAATCGAAATTTAATCGAAATTCCGGTTCCAAATCCACCCTGGTTGGTAGCACGTCAAATGGAAACCAAAGGTTGCGTTCAAATGCACAGCTACACCGTAGCACGCTTTCAAATGTGTCATTGAAAGGTAAAATGTTACACTCGACTGTTTGCTAATGCTTCACTCCCAACCTCCTGTCGTTTAGTACAATCACAAATTAACTGACTAGCTAAATAAGCAAAAACTGCAGAGTTACGGTTAGGCCTCCTTCCATCTTTTACTGGCCTCCTCCCATTCGGGCATCATTCGACTTGATTTCCAAGATATTACCAGAAGTTTGTAACAATAGGCTTTGTTAAGATTATTTTTTCCCATGTTATGCTTAAGCCCTAGTCACACGTGCAAGATTTTACTGTAGAATCTTGTCCATTCGATTTAGGCACAAGCTTAGTTTTAGGATGAAGGCAGTGCTTTCGGCTTGACAGACCGGGAGACTGTGACATGTGAGACTGTGACATGAGAGACTGAAGCGCTGCATAGAGAGTGAAATAAAACAGAAGACTGAGGTGATTCGGATTGGGATATAGCGAGAATGGGACACTGAAAAACTGCAACATAGCATACCAGGTCTTGGACACTGGGAAACTGGACCACTGGGAAACTGGACTACTGGAAAGCCGGGAGACCAGAAACACTTGGAGGCTGGACTGGGACACTAGAGGTACAAGCAAACTGGGTGAAAGGCAGACTGGATGAGTGTGAGAATGAGACAGTCGGACTCTGGAAGACTGGAAGACTGGGTCACTAGGAGACTACCCAACTGGAAACCACTACAGCTTTAAATAAAGCTTCGGTGAATTGGTAGTGAGAGAACTAGCCTGTGCTGACCCTGGTTTGAGTTGCTGTGGCATGGACTTCCTTTGCTAAATTTAACAAAAATCTGTAAGGTGTTGTTTTAAACCTTCGGTTTTATACGCTCATGTTTTTTACGAAATTTCGACAATTCTTTACTAAAAGTTGTATAAAAGTGAAAATGAAACGTACCAAACAAATAAATTTTATACATTTATGCAATGTTTCACTATTGAATTTGCCAGAACCACCGGCAGAAATGTTACCACTCTTCTTTGGATGTTTCAGAAAACGATTTTTTTATCTCGCCCTCGTACATGCTCACGAATTAAGCTGACAGAAAGACCTTAGCTAAGCAGCTTTTATGCACCAAAAGACATGCCATAAACTTGAGTACTAATAAAGACCTAGCTAGCAATGTCATGCTTATGAATTTAACCAGGTGACTAATTTCGCTTTTAACACGTAATAAATTAAAAACATGGCTTATTTTAACTGTTCGATCAACGTTTACATTTATGTTGTTTCAGATGATTTGGTGCGAATGGGAATTTGGTTTTTTCTGGAAATAACTTTTGAC
>JASANG010003939.1:0-10103 GCA_030248215.1 Enoplolaimus lenunculus
TAATAAATTCAGAAAGAATTGACAATAACAAAACATATCAGTCATATTGGATGCAAGCGAGATTCAACCAAATTTTTTATTATTTTTTGATAAATACTACACTGCAAAAAATGGTGAGTCAAATTGGCTCTCTCCGAGATAGGCTTTTTCTGACTACACAAACTGAGTCAAAATTCGACTGCGCCAGTGTCAAATTGAGTCGAAATTGACTCTGGCGGAGTCCAATTTTGACTCAGATTGCGTAGTCAGGGAAAGTCCATTTCGGAGAGTTTCAATTTGACTCACTATTTTTTGCAGTGTAATATTTATCAATAAATAATAAAAACGTGGTTGGATCTAGCTTGCGTCCAATATGACCGACATGTTTTGTTATTGTCAATTCTTTCTGAATTTATTGCTTCAAAAAGTCTAACGTGACTAAACAGACATTAAATCAACCAGCCAGGTCGGAATATTGACCTATTGCGGCGCCTATAGCCAACGAAGCTGCGAGTAATGCATCAACGGACGACGAAAGCCGTTGTTGTACTCTCGGCTCAGTGGGTAGCAAGGTACCGTTGGGCTGAGTTACCGGAGCAGAGCAACAGTATTCGAGGTCAAACCTTTATTTTACGTTCAAAATATATCATTGAAACTGAGCGCATGAATTCTAAGACGCATTCTAGCGTAGAATTAATACTTTATAGCCAAAGTTAAAAACGGTCTTATGTATCTACAGTGCATAATTCTTTGAACATTGCCGCTGGCGAAAATAGACGTCACCGCTCGAGGGCGGCGACAAAAACAGTTTAAACAGTGGATTTTTTTTCACGAAAAATTTGTGTATTAATTTTCAAACGAGGCGAGTTCATCGTAGTCGCAGGTCGAAATTGGCGCAATGACGCCAGCTTTGTGCTCGAGCCGATCGAACGTTTTGCTCCGTGCCACAAATTGACCAGCTTACGATCAACAACGTTGTCCTGATCTGAATGCTGTGAGTCGGGATTGCTTTTGTTGTCGTCAATTTGGCTTCTGCTGCCAGTATCTTCGCCAAATTTTAGGCCAAAAATCGTTTCAGCGACAAAAAATAGCGTCTGAACAACGGTGACTAAACTTGCTCCAAGCCAAATACCCATGTGTCCACCGAGATTAGCGATAAACGTATCCAACGTCATCGAAGGATTTTGTGACATTTCACGAATTTCAAGTTCGTTGTAGGCGAAATTGAGCACAATGTAGTTGCGGCGAAAAGTATCCGGTGAGCGAATGAGTTCATTGTGAACTGAGCGATTTGCGATCGTTCGAGTTGTAGTTTGTATTGAAGTTACAGTTGAATTCAAATTAAACGCGTCGAACAATACACTGGATGGAAACGGTGTTGAGCTTCCTACGACTGAGTATTTCCTGAAACAGAACTTGATAGTTTGGCTAATAAGTAAGAGCTGAGGGCCTAAAATCACATATATTTAAGCTTAAACTTTCTGAAACAGAACTTGATAGTTTGGCTAATAAGTAAGAGCTGAGGGCCTAAAATCACATATATTTAAGCTTAAACTTTCTGAAACAGAACTTGATAGTTTGGCTAATAAGTAAGAGCTGAGGGCCTATAATCAAATATATTTAAGCGTAAACTTCCTGAAACAGAACTTGATAGTTTGGCTAATAAGTATGAGCTAAGGGCCTATAATAACGTATATTTAAGCTTAAACTTCCTGAAACAGAATTTGATAGTTTGGCTAATAAGTAAGAGCTAAGGGCCTAAAATGACATATATTTAAGCTTAAACTTCCTGAAACAGAACTTGATAGTTTGGCTAATAAGTAAGAGCTAAGGGCCTAAAATGACATATATTTAAGCTTAAACCCCACTATTTAATGCACACCCTAAATACTATACAGTAGTGACACGTATAAGATCTGAAAAAGAATACGAGCCGGTTCTTATTTTGAATCCGAATCAATAAGAGTCTATAGGTCTAACCAGAGTCCGGAAATGTATAGAGTCTAAAATTCATAACTACGGTCCATAAGTATAAGCGTCGGCCATCGTAATTAGCTCTTATTCAGGGCACTACAGTATTTAAAAACAGTAATTGAAAATTATTTCATTAAACAGAAGTATACCTAGCAAAGGTGTTGTTAAAATTAATTGTATTCTCACACAAGTACTTTTAAGAGCACATTCAAAAGTAAATTAGAAAACGAATGGAGACACGGAATCTATATCTCCGTAGGAATTTAATGAAAAACAGTTTATTTTATAGATTTCGACTCGCTGAGTTCAGTGGAACCATTTTAAGGCTGCGCAATTCCCGGTTCAAACGTTAGTGCTGATAACGTCAACTTTTCACTGTATGAAACATGTACAACCGCCAACCAATCAAGCCACACGGTTAGGCTTAGGTTTAAGAAAATGCTTATCTATGCCGAAGCTAAAGACTATGCGTGATTATTTTTCCTAAGCCGAAGCCTAAGCGTAAATCTTAGATGTGCGCGGAAGCGGATAAAAGCCTTTGTATACAAAAATGTGATTTTGTCATTGTTTTCAAAACATAAATATGTTGTATTTCAGACACAAACATTAATAACCTTTACCAGCTCAGAAATTTGTATCTGAAATGGCTGAAACTTAAACGACTTATATTCAAAAAATCACTGTTGCCATGTAAATAGTCAAATTTAAACGATATTTTGTTTTGAGGTCAGGCTCCCCGACCTAAGGTAACCTCTTGGACGTACATCAGGTTGTAAAATTAGAATATTTTGTTGAGCATTAGCCCGAAATTTGGATTCATTTTTCTGAAAAATCTTTGTCTTGCATTTCAGATAAATTTGTTTTATATTTTAGAAACATTTGTCTTAATCGTTCATGAAACAAAGTTTTAACTTTTAGACTTTTAAGTCTAAGCAATTTCAGACCGATATTTCAAAAAAAATCCAAGAAAAAAGTGTGGAATTTTAGATATGGTGTCTGTATTAATACATCATTGTCTTAAATTTCAGACAATATTTCTTTAATATAAGACAATTTATTTTGTGTGTTTGCAAATAGCAAATGTAAGATGTAGCAAGAAAACAAAGATGTAAAACCAACGCTGTTGGCTAACGGTACAGCGCTTGACCAACACAATCAAATCTGATTGGTCTATATGTTCAAAAGAAGTTAATGTTTCGCAAAACAGCCATTACGCAAAATAACAGGCTGGCCTCGGCCAATTAGTAATTGGCCTAAATAGCAGATTGGCCTTCGAAATATATGGATTCCATATTAAATGAAATATAACAAATCATTTACCAATGTTTGCATGCAGGATAACAATTTGATGTGCATTGTTGTATTCGCAACAGAGCAGTTGAGTTCAACTCGAGCACTTGTCGCTGTACACACACGCGCATAAGTCGAGTATCACAGAAAATCAACGGTGACCTGAAAAATCTGAATTTTTTAAACGAAGGTTTAAACCGCCACTGGAAGCTTACGTTTCAAAATTAAGTTTCAAAAATAATTTGCTGGCCTAGGGCCAAACAGGAAAAAGCCTAAACCTAAGCTAAATAATAGTCTAAAGTTTAAGCTAACTCTATTGCAGTCGTTTGGGAAAACAATCCGCACGTGATCAATACATGGGCCTTTGTTCGTAAAGCAACTAAAACGCTAGTTCCGTTGTAATTTTGCACTAACCATTGTCACGTTTAGGGATTTTTAGAAAATTTGTTCACAAACTAAAATTTCCGTGTTATTAGACAGGATTTATAGGCGTTTGTACATTGTGCCATTTCAACTTCAATAATAAAAATAATAATAATAATAATATGATGATAATAATAATAATAATAATAATAATAATAATAATAATAATAAAAATAATAAATAATAATAATAATATAATGATAATAATAATAATAATAATAATAAAAATAATAATAATAATATAATGATAATAATAATAATAATAATATTATAATAATAATAATAATAATAAAAATAATAATAATAATATAATGATAATAATAATAATAATAATATTATAATAATAATAATAATAATAATTCTACTGTATAGAGAAACATACCGTTGTTTATGTCTGTTTAAAAATTGATCAGATACATAACTGCTATCCATTAATAAAATGCAATTGCATTTTTCGTATGTTATTTTCTGCATGCAATCCATTTGACAGGACTGCGCTGTGTAAGGAGCATTAAGCACTACAAATTCAGCTTTTCCTAGAAAATTAAATTAAAGTTGCGTTTAAACGCTTTGTGTTCGCCGTCATACGATATTTTGCGTTATTGAAATATGGGCCAATGTTACCTTTACAGGAGTAACAGTAGATTAAGCGTATTCCTAAGCCTAAGCCTAAGCAAAAAACGTAATCTAAAATCTAAACCTACTGTTTCATAGACACGCCGGAAACCTGGACGCCCCTAAAAGTAACATGGGATTCAAAACATTTCAGTGTTTTACGCGAAAAAGTATACGCTGTTAGAATTATTTTTTGTAAAAATTATCCTAAACTTCAGAACAACTTGTCAGTCTTGATGCTGGCAATACTTCGTTGATTGCGTGAATTCAAAAATACTAAACTGTAGTGACCCGAATAAGAGAGGGGGACTGATATTTATTTGGCCTCTCCAGAGGGTACCCTCCTTTGTTATTCGGTTACAGACTGTTATATATTTTTAACCCACGCTCCGCCGCCCTTCGTTACTGATATATATCCCGTACTGTAATTATCCGTTGAATTAAACGTTTATTTGTCTTGTGTCAACAGCTTGAGCGATCATACAAGGTTTCAAAATTTATGTACGCTTTAAAGTTTTGAACTCAAATTATTTGGTCCTGGATTTATTTATGCGCTACAATTAGGGTTAATTGACATTTATGGACTCTAATTAGGGTTTAGGGACTCTATCCGCTTACTGACTCTTATTTGGGATACGGACTCCTATTGATTCGGACCCAAAACGGGGACCCCCTGTTATTACCCCCCTCTTATTCGGGTCAATACAGATTTGTGTGACGGCTCGCATACAATGCAAATTAAAAAACTTTACGCTTTCTGCGCTAAACCTTAAAATATCTTAATATTTGCTCGACACGCTTTTAAAACTATTAAGAACTGAACGTACCTTCGTCAGCAATTTTACAGTGTTGTTCGTACTTTGTTAACAGTCCAACATTGATTAGGCTCATTTCAGTGACGCCAATGCCAAAATAGTAATGCTGACCTGGTCCAGCGCGATGTAGCGCAAATCCAGCCGGGTCAAATTCATGTTGAACGCCAAATACTACCCCATCGTAAAGCGACGGTGCTGTTGTTCGCTCTTGAATCGGAGGGTACAGCTCTGTATGGATGTCAAGAATTAAGCCGACTCCTAAAAAACAAAACTATACCATCAGTTTATAATGAAACAACCTCTAAAATCCTAATTCTTAGCTGTGCTAAATTTCAATTTGGGGTTCTCAAATGGATGACACTTTACCATCATTGCTTCATTTTAATAGTTTATCGTTCGCGAACGACAGTGCTCTCAAGTCTTGTGGTGATTATCTACTGAGAATACAGCTTAAAGATATAATCTTTTTTGGAAAAGGTAAAAACATTATATGCTGCCAAGCTTCACTGTACTTTCCAATGAGTTGGTTAATCAATTCAGCTAGAACTCACTCTCATTTGAGTTGATTCTCACTCTGAGTTGAATTGATTCTGGGTGAGTTGGTTTTATTTAATTCAGAATGAATTGAATCAATTCAAAATTTTGAGTTCTGATTGTAAAAACTCAGACTGAGTGATTTTACTCATTCTGAATTAAAATCAACTTACTGAAATTTACAGTGTATATATATGTATGTATATATAGCAAATCAAATAAACAGTCTAAATAATTAGTTGACAGAAAGCAAAGTAATGGTCACGGGTTTAATTGAAAATCTGAAAAATGTACGCATTATTTTGTACATTTAACTTTGAATGATAGTTTTTTATCTGCAATGATTTTCGGATTTGAAGACCCAAAGTTATTGGTACAACATGAGGGCTGCTGTTTATTTGATTTGCTATATATACATACATATATATACACTGTAAATTTCAGTAAGTTGATTTTAATTCCGAATGAGTTGAATCACTCAGTCTGAGTTTTTACAATCAGAACTCAAAATTTTGAATTGATTCAATTCATTCTGAATTAAATAAAACCAACTCACCCAGAATCAATTCAACTCAGAGTGAGAATCAACTCAAATGAGAGTGAGTTCTAGCTGAATTGATTAACCAACTCATTGGAAAGTACAGTGAAGCTTGGCAGCATATAATGTTTTTACCTTTTCCAAAAAAGATTATATCTTTAAGCTGTATTCTCAGTAGATAATCACCACAAGACTTGAGAGCACTGTCGTTCGCGAACGATAAACTATTAAAATGAAGCAATGATGGTAAAGTGTCATCCATTTGAGAACCCCAAATTGAAATTTAGCACAGCTAAGGAGTTCAAGGATTTTAGAGGTTGTTTCATTATAAACTGATGGTATAGTTTTGTTTTTTAGGAGTCGGCTTAATTCTTGACATCCATACAGAGCTGTACCCTCCGATTCAAGAGCGAACAACAGCACCGTCGCTTTACGATGGGGTAGTATTTGGCGTTCAACATGAATTTGACCCGGCTGGATTTGCGCTACATCGCGCTGGACCAGGTCAGCATTACTATTTTGGCATTGGCGTCACTGAAATGAGCCTAATCAATGTTGGACTGTTAACAAAGTACGAACAACACTGTAAAATTGCTGACGAAGGTACGTTCAGTTCTTAATAGTTTTAAAAGCGTGTCGAGCAAATATTAAGATATTTTAAGATTTAGCGCAGAAAGCGTAAAGTTTTTTAATTTGCATTGTATGCGAGCCGTCACACAAATCTGTATTGACCCGAATAAGAGGGGGGTAATAACAGGAGGTCCCCGTTTTGGGTCCGAATCAATAGGAGTCCGTATCCCAAATAAGAGTCAGTAAGCGGATAGAGTCCCTAAACCCTAATTAGAGTCCATAAATGTCAATTAACCCTAATTGTAGCGCATAAATAAATCCAGGACCAAATAATTTGAGTTCAAAACTTTAAAGCGTACATAAATTTTGAAACCTTGTATGATCGCTCAAGCTGTTGACACAAGACAAATAAACGTTTAATTCAACGGATAATTACAGTACGAGATATATATCAGTAACGAAGGGCGGCGGAGCGTGGGTTAAAAATATATAACAGTCTGTAACCGAATAACAAAGGAGGGTACCCTCTGGAGAGGCCAAATAAATATCAGTCCCCCTCTCTTACTCGGGTCACTACAGTTTAGTATTTTTGAATTCACGCAATCAACGAAGTATTGCCAGCATCAAGACTGACAAGTTGTTCTGAAGTTTAGGATAATTTTTACAAAAAATAATTCTAACAGCGTATACTTTTTCGCGTAAAACACTGAAATTTTTTGAATCCCATGTTACTTTTAGGGGCGTCCAGGTTTCCGGCGTGTCTATGAAACAGTAGGTTTAGATTTTAGATTACGTTTTTTGCTTAGGCTTAGGCTTAGGAATACGCTTAATCTACTGTTACTCCCGTAAAGGTAACATTGGCCCATATTTCAATAACGCAAAATATCGTATGACGGCGAACACAAAGCGTTTAAACGCAACTTTAATTTAATTTTCTAGGAAAAGCTGAATTTGTAGTGCTTAATGCTCCTTACACAGCGCAGTCCTGTCAAATGGATTGCATGCAGAAAATAACATACGAAAAATGCAATTGCATTTTATTAATGGATCGCAGTTATGTATCTGATCAATTTTTAAACAGACATAAACAACGGTATGTTTCTCTATACAGTAGAATTATTATTATTATTATTATAATATTATTATTATTATTATTATCATTATATTATTATTATTATTTTTTATTATTATTATTATTATTATATATTATTATTATTATATTTTTTTTCATTATATTATCATTATTATTTTTATTATTATTATTATTATTATTATTATTATTATTATTATTATTATTATTATTATCATCATATTATTATTATTATTTTTTTATTATTGAAGTTGAAATGGCACAATGTACAAACGCCTATAAATCCTGTCTAATAACACGGGAAATTTTAGTTTGTGAACAAATTTTCTAAAAATCCCTAAACGTGACAATGGTTAGTGCAAAATTACAACGGAACTAACGTTTTAGTTGCTTTACGAACAAAGGCCCATGTATTGATCACGTGCGGATTGTTTTCCCAAACGACTGCAATAGGAGTTAGCTCAAACTTTAGACTATTATTTAGCTTAGGTTTAGGCTTTTTCCTGTTTGGCCCTAGGCCAGCAAATTATTTTTGAAACTTAATTTTGAAACGTAAGCTTCCAGTGGCGGTTTAAACCTTCGTTTTAAAAAATTCAGATTTTTCAGGTCACCGTTGATTTTCTGTGATACTCGACTTATGCGCGTGTGTGTACAGCGACAAGTGCTCGAGTTGAACTCAACTGCTCTGTTGCGATACAACAATGCACATCAAATTGTTATCCTGCATGCAAACATTGGTAAATGATTTGTTATATTTCATTTAATATGGAATCCATATATTTTGAAGGCCAATCCGCTATTTAGGCCAATAATAATTGGCCGAGGCCAGCCTGTTATTTTGCGTAATAGCTGTTTTGCGAAACATTAACTTCTTTTGAACATATAGACCAATCAAAATTGATCTGTGTTGGTCAAGCGTTGTCCCGTTCACCAACAGCGTTGGTTTTACATCTTTGTTTTCTTGCTACATCTTACATTTGCTATTTGGCAAACACACAAAATAAATTGTCTTGTATGTCAAGAAATATTGTCTGAAATTTAAGACAATGATGTATTAATACAGACACCATATCTAAAATTCCACACTTTTATTCTTGGATTTTTTTGAAATATCGGTCTGAAATTGCTTAGACTTAAAAGTCTAAAAGTTAAAACTTTGTTTCATGAACGATTAAGACAAATGTTTCTAAAATATAAGACAATTTCTAAAATATAAAACAAATTTGTCTGAAATGCAAGACAAAGATTTTTCAGAAAAATGAATCCAAATTTCGCGCTAATGCTCAGCAAAATATCCTAATTTTACAACCTTATGTACGTCCAAGCGATAACCTTAGGCGGGGAGTCTGAGCTCAAAACAAAATATCGTGTAAATTTGACTATTTACATGGCAACAGTGATTTTTTGAATATAAGACGTTTAAGTTTCAGCCATTTCAGATACAAATTTCTGAGCTGGTTAAGGTTATTAATGTTTGTGTCTGAAATACAACATATTTATGTTTTGAAAACAATGACAAAATCACATTTTTGTATACAAAGGCTTTTATCCGCTTCCGCGCACATCTAAGATTTACGCTTAGGCTTCGGCTTAGGAAAAATAATCGGCGCATAGTCTTTAGCTTCGGCATAGATAAGCATTTTTCTTAAACCTAAGCCTAACCGTGTGGCTTGATTGGTTGGCGGTTGTACATGTTTCCATACAGTGAAAAGTTGAAGTTATCAGCACTAACGTTTGAACCGGGAATTGCGCAGCCTTAAAATGTTTCCACTGAACTCAGCGAGTCGAAATCTATAAATAAACTGTTTTTCATTAAATTCCTACGGAGATATGATCCCGTGTCTCCTCATTCGTTTTCTAATTCACTTTTGGATGTGCTCTTGAAGATTCTTATATATAAGAATACAATTAATTTTCAACAACACCTTTGCTAGGTATGGTGTTTCCTAATGTAAAATAATTTTCAATTACTGTCTTTTCAATAATGTAGTGCCCCTGGAGAAGAGCTAGTCTACCATGGTTACTACTTATGACGGAGTTACTAATTTTAGACTCATACATTTCCGGGACTTGCTAGACCTATAGACTCTTATTGATTCGGATTCAAAAATAAGAAACCGGCTCGTATTCTTTTTCAGACTCATACGTGTCACTACTGTATAGTATTTAGGGTGTGCATTAATAGTGGACTTTAAGTTAAATATATGTCATTTTAGGCCCTTAGTCTTTACTTATTTAAACTAAGCAGTATGTAAATGAACCAAGACCACATGCA
>JASANG010002195.1:0-10071 GCA_030248215.1 Enoplolaimus lenunculus
GTACTTTTTATTCGCGTCTGGCTTATTTTCTAGTATATACCCTGGTACCAACCAACCAGGGTACATCCGGAATTACATTTTACTGGAACCGGAAGGTGAAAACATGTCAGGGCTGCAATTCCGGTTGCACCCAGCGTTGGCACTTTCATTTGTATAATAGTAGTAAATATTCATTGTCGACTAAACCTGGGTTAACTTTAGTGAACCTTGAATTCACGTGTCATTTGAGATGGTTTCAGACTGGTGGTGGTGGTGGTGGTCAACTTTTGGAGTTTGGTGTTTAATTTCAATTTCAATAAAAGATTGTGCTTTCATTGCCGGACCTACTGTTTAGTGTTTGTTCTGGCTTTACGGGTCCCGAAAGTGGATTTGGTGAGAGCGGGTACTGACTTTGTGGCTGGACGGTGTGGCTATTATTTACTGTAGCGGTGGCATTGGGCGGTTTCGTTTGTGATGGCTTGCTTGGAAAGTTTTGGAATAAGTGGACGAAATTTAGTAGTTTAAGCTAGCGCTAGCCGCAGCTAGCAAAGCAAGTGCTGCAAACGGTTTTGTGACGAGTCAGTTTTAGATACTGTATTAGCGAACAATGATGGGTTAAGAGACAACGAACAGGTAGATTTTGGGGGTTCATAGACGATTTTTTTATTTTGGGATTTGATGGATTTTTGGGTTATTTTTTAGGCTGACTGGTTTCGCGTGAGTAAAATATTATAAATCACATTCGTCTGGTATTTGACGGCTTTAAGAAAATCTGTGCAATCTAGGACGTACACCTAACAGGGATGTGCGGTCTGGGCATTTGGATGACCTCGGTCTTAGTCTCAGTTTTTTGAGTCTCGGTAGGTTTCAAACCGAGACAAAAGGAGAAAGACAAGTTCTCGTTTTTTTTCTCTGCTCAACGTTCAAAATAAACGGATGTCAGCAGTATTTGTTGATTTTTCACTGTAAATTTTTTGCTGTTTTTAGTAATATTGTTATTAGCAAATTTTGAGGTAATTTTTGTGTTTAATATTAGAAATTCTGAGCAGATGCAACATTTTATTATATATGCTAGAATGTCACAGAAGTACGAAAAAACATGCAAAACTAACTTTGTTAGAACACCGAAACCAATCAGTCTCGGTTGTCGGGTATCGGTCTCAGATCTCGGTTTTTGACTGAGACCGCACATCCGTGACACCTAAAGGGTACAATCCGATATTGGGTTTCAGGAAAATTAAAAGTCGCCGTACACTTATCGCTTGCCTGAAATGATTAGTTAGCATGTAAAATAGTAATATTTCGCAGTGAATTTTGTTCGTAATGACAGAAATAAGTATACCAAAATGTACAAGTATTACGAAAATTTGCGTGTGATCCTAGCCTAGTTAGATATCTTAAGATAAGATTAAACTAAATGAGCATAGTTAAGGTTAAGTATTAGTTTTTGTCTAAATATGCGTAGTATCCGGTTCCGGCGTAGGTTTTATGGTATCCGGTTGAACTTTGAACCGTGGTGTCGTTGGTCATCATGGCTTCGGGTTAGGTGTGACCCTATGCGTAAAAATGAGTAAATATAGTAACAGCCGAGAGTTGTCGTTGCACTCGCCTTTGATAAAAACGGTGTATGGTGTGAACGTTAATGCTCGTAGTAAGCACATTCAATATGTAACTTCTGCTTGATTTGTGTTCATGCGAATTTATAATTATATGCGAATTTATAATTATATTTATTGATCGGGAATGAGTGTTATATACTATTTTTTGGGTAAACTTAAGATATATATTATATATATTATATATATTTATATATATTACATTATACAGATTTGGTATTATTTAGGGTGATATGTGATGTTTTGCTCATGAATACTGAAATGTTTAGAAACGCTCGAATTACGTGCAGTTGTTTGCGTTTTGAAGAGCACTTTCAATTATGACGCCACACCTGTGGGCTTGGGTTCGCGTATGAGAGAGAGCGACAAAATGTGTTGTTTGGTGAAAAATCACACAACGCAAGACAGGAGTTTAGTGGAACTTCGGTGCTGGCATTTTTCAGCGGCGTCCGGTTCGCGTTGTTTTTCGCTGAAATTTAAAATTCTGGGATGTTTGCTTTTCGTTTGGTTCGTCTTCAAGCGTTTTAGACTGCGTTTTTAATGAATTGGTTTTGAAGTATGCGTAGCTTGTTTTGTAGTGCTACCATTCGGTTCTGTTGCACTTGGTGTTGCGCTATACTTTTGTTGACGTCCGTCACCCGTACGGCGCCGTCTGTTTACTGTGAGGTATTGTACACAAATAACTCACGTACGGTAACGTATGCTAGGAACCGTGACGGACGGCGCCGGATGTCAAGTATAGCGCAACCCTAGTTTTCGAATTGTGGTTCCGGTATTTTCTATTTCCGATTGCATCCTGGGCAACGCGTCACTGCGAAGGTTTCGATGGTTGAAACTTTATTATTGGTCTTTTATCGTTTGGATTTCGGTGGAGTACAATTTAAAATGGATTGTTTGAACGATTGTTGAAATTTGGTTTTGAATTGCTTTAATGATTAACTTTAAGCCGAAAATGTAACGTGGTGGCTTTTCTAGCTTAGTGGGTGGACTCCAACCATCAAACAGAGGCGTACCGATACGGATGCCCACCATTTAAGCTGGTTTACTGTAGAGAGATGCGCTACCACCTCATTGGCCAAATGTTTAACTATCGGTCACTTTGATGTCAAGCATATCAATATTTTAGTTGTTATTTCTCTGTTTCGAATCGCAGTAATTCCAATTTGTGGGTAAACCGTAGTCGACTAAGAATAAATATTGTTTTTATGCATTTTTATTTTGTTGAGTTGGGCAAATTTTGGTTCAAAAATGAGCAAAAAATGTTGAAGAATCGTTGAAATATTTGGTAAATTTGTTTGGAATGAGTGAAGATTGATAAATTTTGATTGTGGCAGGCGCAGCAATGGGTTGTTTGTTTCGAAAGATACAGTGGTGAGAATATATATATTATATGCTGCTGTAACTGAGGTTATTCTCGTGTAGAAATTGCTAATATTTTGCTGTTATTGCATTGTTTAGGATCTGAGAATGAGCCAGGTATTTTTTATCTTGCTTTAGTTCAAAGTCGCAGGATATGTTAGAGTTGGAAGCCTATTACTATATATAGGTGCACTGTGGCTCGGGTTGACGTTTGGGTTCATAACCCGCTGACGCGCTTACAACTCACCAGAATAGGGCATTTTGCGTTATATTATAATGAGTGTATTGAAGAAAATACCTCGTGAAACGTTTTGGTGTGGCGAAATTCCAAAATCTAAAGCTTTGCGCATAGGGTGTTTAGAAGTTTGCTTGTTGATTGGCTTACCAGTAATGTGAGTCCAAGATCGGCTGTTTGACTAAGTTGAACGAACTGGTACACCGGTTGTGTTTTGGAAGTAATAAAGATACACACTTGCGGGTGTTTTACGTAACAGGCCATCGCTGGCCGATATTTCTGACTAGAAATTTGAGCCATTTTTTATGAATTAGTGAAATTTTTACGGAAATGAACGAGTGACTGCCAGTCCGCGTGAGGATATCGATGATAAGGTAGTAGGTGTTCATTTGAATAACATCGTCGGGTCATGACTGCGTAGGTCAATGGTTAGAGTAACGGATCGGCTTAATCTGTGCATTGTGGGTTTGAACTAGGGATCGACCGGATCCGAGATCCGGATCCGAGCCGGATCTCTGCAATTTTTAAGATCCGGATCCGAATCCGGATCCGGTAAAATAAACTACCGGATCTCCGGATCCGAAATTTGATATGCAAACAAAAACATACCAAAATTGGTGTATGTATTTCAACTATGCGTACCTAATCTAATAAGCACTGTGCGAGCATTAATGCTTTGTTGGAATGTCAGGTTAATGACATCCAGTGGAGACCAGTATTGTTGCGGAAGAAGAACATAAAAATTTTAAAGACTTCTTTTTTAGTTGCTGTAAGTTTTGTTGACTAATTTTGCGAAACAATCAGTTGAACTATTTGTATTTTATATACGTTAGGTATTGAAAAATTATCCAGCTAGTAAGATCCGGATCCGGATCCGGGCCGGATCTGAATTTTAAGATCCGGATTCGAATCCGGTTAGTGCAAAATTTTGGATCCGGTCGTTCCCTAGTTTGAACCCCTAATTTGTGCGTTGTGGGTTCGAACCCGTAATCTGTGCTTTGTGGGTTCCAACCCCAAATCTGTGCTTTGTGGGTTCGAACCCCAAATCTGTGCTTTGTGGGTTCCAACCCCAAATCTGTGCTTTGTGGGTTCGAATCCCGCAGTGCATATTCATTAATCTTGAATTGTTTGTTGTATATAGGTATTATCAGTATATTATTAATAATTTACGTATTGTATTTAGAAAATTAAGATAAAAAAGTATTAATGCTACGCGGCCGGGTTTATCCTGATAATGCAATTAATTTACTGTTGTTTAAATGACTGAAATTCGGTGAGAAACACATATCTCACAACAAATAAATAGTATAATTTAAAATATGTAAGTCAATTCTGGTAAATCTACGCTACTTTGGTGCATATATGCTTAATACAACAACACAAGCAATTGTGAATTCGTCGTTAGTGCATCGGATATTGACAGATGTATTGCTGCATGTTGCAGGAGTTGGACGCAGTCCTGATGAAGCTCATCCGAGCCGGATAGACGGAAGTGCGGTTACTCCTGGTGGATATTTGAATGTAACCGGAGGACGTCTGTTCGACCGCATCGGGTTCGATGTTGAACCGAGCGATGGGGTGTATCGGAAAGGTAAGACGGTTGGGGGTGTGTACGGGACAGGTAAAAGTCTTTATTTGACTTTAACTGGAAAAGTTTCTACCTTGCAGGCGTGTAGCTCGAGGGGTGTACTGGTATGCTTAGCCCGCTGTAAAAAAATTTGGCCCCCGACCTAGAAGTTTGAGCTTCGCGGCTAAGTCATCCGATAGCCTTACATGCCCCTCCTAGAAATTCGTAATGCACTTCGAAAGCTGAGCAGGCTTCGGGTCTGCAACCACGATGACAAAGTTGCATTGTACAAACAAAAGTTTCCTCGGTTCCGTTTCGTTGTCGATAATGGTATAACAGGACAGAATTGGAAGCCAAATCGGTAGTAGTGATTTTGACGAATACGTAAAATTGTTGTTAACAGACATATTAAGACAAACAGTATTTATCGGTCTTTGTCATCTTTAGTCTAGAATTGCTTAGATTTAAGCTTGGTATATGTATTTGTTTCAGACGAGCGATGCCAATTGGACTGTGTACCGTACGGATTGCCTGAAGGAAGTACAGTGATCAGATGGCGCAAGGATGGTTCATATTTAAGTGTGGACGGTGATGGTCGAAGGTATGTTGTGTTTTTGAATATTTAAAATCTTAATTACATATTGATTAATGTTTGGTGCTGGCGTGTTGAATTAGCTACGACCGGGTGACGGCAGGGTGCAACCGGAATTACAATTTACCGGAACCGGAATTTGAAAATTTTACCGGAACCGGAACCGGAAAGTGAAAAATGCATTTCACCAAAAATTTCATTTTAATCTTATTTTTCGCTCTATTATTTGTGAAATAACCTTAGTCGAACATAGGTATTTATTTTATTTGTTGTATTTTAGATTTTCATCATCGAATGAAGTGAAATCCACCATTAATGGCTTATATTCGGAGTACAAGTGGCTTTCAAAAGAGATTCTTAAAAATTAGCAAAGTTAAGAAAACGGCCAAATTATAATACCGGAATCTTTAAATCCGGTAAAAATTTACCGGAACCGGAACCGGAAGGTGAAAAAATGCCGGAACCGGAACCGGAATTCCGGTTGCACCCTGGGTGACGGAGGTATGGAATATGGATCACGGCACAGAGTATGGACCCTTTAGGAATTGAATAAAACGTAGCGTATCTTATAGAGTTTGAGACCCAGGGTTCACCGATGTTAAGGTCCGAGCAGGAATAAAAATGGTACCGTTGGACTTAGCGCGCGCCGAGATTTTTAAAATAAGCCACTGTTCATCAAAATTACACAGAGGGGACGGTTATATTCCAAATCTCTACCAGGTCGATAAATTTTGTATATTTTGTTCAGGTGCTCAAATGTAATCTGGTCCACTGCGGTGTTTTCATGGCGTGCCAGATAACCTGTTGTACCCTTTCTAGTATCAGGCGTGGGTGACATAATATAGGTAATATTGAGAACACTTCTCCGAGTAAAGCGACCCCGAAGCGAAACGCATTTCTAGCGTTAAATTTTAATACAAAATTTTGATTTTGATCCCGGTTGCCACAGCCAAAACGAACCAGATTAACTGTGAAAAAGTCGTATTTACTTTATCGTATCGTCGGTCAAAAGTGTATTATTGAGGAACTCTGAAAGCGGTGTGTATGATGCTCAGTTGGGTCGTACATTACACTCGTTGTTGATTGTATTTAAATTGAATCGGTTTCATTGACCATTTAACTGGTTTATATGGGCGTTGAATTTTTAAATTTATTTTAAAATTTATGATTTGGACATATGTGTGTGTATGTATGTATGTGTGTATGTATGTATATATACTCCGATTGGTCATTCGGTATGATTTTAATGAGGTTTTGATATGAGGTTTTTATATCGATGGCTCTTCCGGTTGTATTTGATTGCTTTATTCAGGGCCAGCCAAGGGACAGTAGATGATTCTTCGAACAGGGCAAAACTAGGGTATGGTATTGTCATCATCATCTGAGAGTGGCAGGGTTCAACCGGAATTCGCGTTCCTTCCGGAATTCTACGGAAATTCAATTCCTGTTCCTGTGCCTGCGTTCAAAGATGCAGGAATCGGTCGGTTTATTGTCAAATTAATCCTAATCATTGAAATATTGGAAATTTTGTCATTGAAAAATTGTTATTTCAACATGAGTGTTTTTGCAATTACTTGACTTTTGTTAATAAACTGATTTTAATGTGTTTTCGTAAAACTTGATGATAGAATAGCTAGGGAAATTTTCTAAAAGTCCAACAGTGATTCGGTGATGAAAATTATTTCAAATTCCGGTTCCTGTTTCTGTTCCTTTTCCTGCAAAGAAATCCAATTCAAGTTTTTGATCCGGCAAGATATAGTTCCTGTTGGAATCCTGCTGAGTGATGATATACTTATCGTTCGGGTGGCTCCGGACGAAAACTTCGTCTACGCTTCCGTACGGAGCCTGACGGTAACGTAGGGTGGTGCCACACGAAAAGCATCATATACGTATTCATATTAAAGGCGACAGTAGCAGATGTGCTTCAAAAAACATACTTGTCACATTTGACAGTTTTGACGAGTCGCAAGAATCAGTTAATTGATTCAAATGAGTCATTCGGTTTGGTTCAGATAAATAACTGAAAAACCTTTGGTTTGCCAATGTTTGAGAACCTCTCCTGGCAAAAAAAATTGGCAAGCAGTAGAAGAATTCATTATATGCTTGAAGTCACTGGGTGCAACCGGAATTCCGGTTCCGACATTTTTTCACTTTCCGTTTCCGGTAATTTTTTCAAATTCCGGTTCCGGTTCCGGCATTTTTTCACTTTCCGTTTCCGGTAATTTTTTCAAATTCCGGTTCCGGTTCCGGCATTTTTTCACTTTCCGTTTCCGGTAATTTTTTCAAATTCCGGTTCCGGCAGTTTTCACTTTCCGTTTCCGGTAATTTTTTCAAATTCCGGTTTTCGTAAATTGTAATTCCGGTTGCATCCTGCTGAAAATGTAACCATGCCCCACTGTCTATTAACAATTCCTGGTTGTGCGGATGGTCTGTATTAATCGATATGTTATAATCTATATTTAAGTATATTTTTTTATTTTTTTTTTTTTTTTTAGCTATATATTATATATATATATATATATACTAAATATAAATAACATATCGATAATACAACCATCCGCACAACCAAAAATCAACGGCAACCATTTCCAGATCAACCGAATACAATTACAAAAACCGAATAAAAATCGAAAAAACCCGAAAACCCGAATAAAGCCGAAACGAAAAAAAAACCGAAATCAACCCAATAAAAAAACCGAAACAAACAAAAACCAACCAACCAAAAAAAAACCAAAAACAAAAAAAACAACCAAAAGCCAAAATGAATTTCTTCTACTGCTTGCCATTTTTTTTGCCAGGAGAGGTTCTCAAACATTGGCAAACCAAAGGTTTTTCAGTTATTTTATCTAACCAAACCGAATAACTCATTTGATCAATTAACTGATTCTTGCGACTCGTCAAAACTGTCAAATGTGACAAGTATGTTTTTTGAAGCACATCTGCTACTGTCGCCTTTAATATGAATACGTATATGATGCTTTTCGTGTGGCACCACCCTACGTTACCGTCAGGCTCCGTACGGAAGCGTAGCGAAGTTTTCGTCCGGACCACCGAACGATAAGATTCATCACTCAGCAGGATTCCAACAGGAACTTATATCTTGCCGGATCAAAAACTTGAATTGGATTTCTTTGCAGGAAAAGGAACAGAAAAAGAACCGAAAATTGAAATAATTTTCATCACGAAATCACTGTTAACTTTTAGAAAATTTCCCCTCGCTTTTCTATCATCAAGTTTTACGAAAACACATTAAAATCAGTTTATTAACAAAAGTCAAGTAATTGCAAAAACACTCATGTTGAAATAACGATTTTTCAATGACGAAATTTCCAATATTTCAATGATTAGCATTAATTTGACAATAAACCGACCGATTCTACATCTTTGAACGCAGGCACGAGACAGAAATTGAATTTCGTCAACTTCCCGGAAGGAACGGGAATTGCCGGTTGAACCCTCCGCTTCTCATGCATCTGACAATACCATACCCTATTTCCCTGTTCGAGAGAATCATCTCCTGTCCCTTGGCTGGCCCTGAATAAAGCGATCAAAGTGCGACCGGAAACCATCGAGGTGTGCTAGAAAACCTCATATCAAAACCTCATTAAAATCATACCGAATGACCAATCGGAGTATATATACATACATACACACATACATACATACACACACATATGTCCAAATCATAAATTTTAAAATAAATTTAAAATTCAACGCCCATATAAACCAGTTAAATGGTCAATGAAACCGATTCAATTTCATTTAAATACAATCAACAACGAGTGTAATGTACGACCCAACTGAGCATCATACACACCGCTTTCAAAGTTCCTCAATAATACACTTTTGACCGACGATACGATAAACTAAATACGACTTTTTCACAGTTAATCTGGTTCGTTTCGGCTGTGGCAACCGGGATCAAAATCGAAATTTTGTATTAAAATTTAACGCTAGAAATACGTTTCGCTTCGGGGTCGCTTTACTCGGAGAAGTGTTCTCAATATTACCTATATTATGTCACCCACGCCTGATACTAGAAAGGGGTGCAACAGGTTTTCTGGCACGCCATGCAACACCGCAGTGGACCAGATTACATTTGAGCACCTGAACAAAAATATGCAAAATTTATCGACCTGGTAGAGATTTGGAATATAACCGTCCCCTCTGTGTAATTTTGATGAACAGTGGCTTATTTTAAAAATCTCGCGCGCGCTAAGTCCAACGGTACCATTTTTATTCCTGCTCGGACCTTAACATCGGTGAACCCTGGGTCTCAAACTCTAAATTATACGCTACGTTTTATTCAATTCCTAAAGGGTCCGTACTCTGTGTCGTGATCCATGTTCCGTACCTCCGTCACCCAGGGTCCAACCGGAATTCCGGTTCCGGTTCCAGCATTTTTTCACCTTCCGGCTTCGGTTCCCGGCAAATTTTTACCGGATTTAAAGATTCCGGTATTATAATTTGGCCGTTTTCTTAACTTTTCTAATTTTAGATCTCTTTTGAAAGCCACTTGTACTCCCGAATATAAGCCATTAATGGTAGATTTCACTTCATTCGATGATGAAAATCTAAAAATACAACAAATAAAATAAATACCTATGTTCAACTAAGTTATTTTCACATAAAGATTAAAATAGAATTTTTGGTGAAATGGTTTCACTTTCCGGTTCCGGTTTCCGGTAAAATTTTCAAATTCCGGTTCAGTAATATTTAGCAA
>JASANG010001821.1:0-10049 GCA_030248215.1 Enoplolaimus lenunculus
ATAAATGTTGCTCTTGGAGCAATTTCGTCTCTACGTCAGTTAAAGTTGAACGTACGATAACCAATGTTCACGATATTGCTCTTTTTAGTTTACCATAACGGCCCACGTTACTTTTAGGTGCATCCAGGTTTGTGGTGGATCTATGAAAGAGTATGTTTAGATTCTAGGTTACATTTTTTGCTTAGGCTTAGGCTTAGGCTTACAAACACATTGTTGCATTACTTAGGCTTTGGCTTAAAAACACAAGGTTGCATTACTTAGGCTTAGGTTTAGGCTTAGGAATACGCTTAATCTACAGTTACGCCCCTAAAAGTAACATTGGCATATGTAACTAAACGTAGTCAAATTACGTAAGTAATTCTTAGATACCTTGTTGAAAACTTATGCTTGGCTCGTAGCTAGCTCAACATGCTAGGTGGTGTAAAAGTATCTGAGGTCATACAAGAATTTTAAACAGTTTACGAACGGGGCTGAAACGTTTTTCGAGGGACCAAACCTTTTTAATGGGCTGGTCCCCGCCGGCCGCCCTCGAGACACAGGAGTTTGATTTCAGCCGAATTGCTCAGGAATCTGCTTTTACCTAGTTTTGGTATGACGCGAACCGAATTGCGGACTTCTTCATCGGTGACAGTTACCAGGGAACAATTTTCACATTCTGACAACATTGGGACATCGCCGTCTCGTGTGACCCACGGATGTATTTTGAGTTGAGGCAACGTCAAACGATCCTTAGGATCTTTGCATAGTAGAGATTCAATCAAATGCCTGAGATCTTCGCTGATATTTGGTCTGAAACGTATAGTGACAACTGTAAGCAAGAGCAGAAGACGTATGTGCGTTTACTAAAAACTACACACAAATCAATGATTTTCTTACAATTACAAGACTCTTACTATTTTACACTCTTAAATTTTTGACATTAAAAAGTTTGGAATTTTTGTTTTGTTAAACTGGCATCAGGAATTTTTCAAACTTGGAAACATATCATGTGATACTCGCAGACAATACGTAGAATATCAGGATATTGCAATACAAACGATAACTGTGACACATCAGGATTGCAGACAACTCAATATTTTAATTAAATACCGGATTGACGTACAGGCAAAATGTTACTAGTTATTGTAATAGGAACAAAACGTTTTTTGGACTGCTACAGTTGTAATGTGAACCCCGCATAGAATAGCTACTTTTTAAAATTTTTAGATTACTAATTCTTTCAAATTTAAAAGTTTCGTTTTATACTTAACCTAAGGTCTTGGTTGGATCAAAACAAAAAACCTACAGTACCAAATTTAGCATAAAATCTGGATCGAGAAATGGGATTTCGTTTCGTAGAAAAACTAATAAAACTCACTGCTCCGGGAAGCTCAACGGATCATTTTTGATTTTTTGATGAAGTGAAATGACAAAGTTATCGTGAAACGGAACATTTCCAAACACAAATGCGTACAGTGTGATACCAAGTGACCACAGATCTTGTGCCTACAATGAAAAAACGCTGATTAAGGTAACTGAAACTAAACGAGTTTACCTACTTTCTTACTGGAACTAAACTAGTTCAGCCACTTTCTAACTGGAACTAAACTAGTTTAGCTACTTCCAAACTAACTATACTAGTTTAGCTACTTTCTAACTGGAACTAAACTAGTTTAGCTACTTTCTAACTGTAACTAAACTAGTTTAGCTACTTCCAAACTAACTATACTAGTTTGCTACTTTCTAACTGTAACTAAACCAGTTTAGCTACTTTCAAACTAACTATACTAGTTTAGCTACTTTCTAACTGGAACTAAACTAGTTTAGCTACTTTCTAACTGTAACTAAACTAGTTTAGTTACTTCCAAACTAACTATACTAGTTTAGCTACTTTCTAACTGGAACTAAACTAGTTTAGCTACTTTCTAACTGTAACTAAACTAGTTTAGCTACTTCCAAACTAACTATACTAGTTTAGCTACTTTCTAACTGGAACTAAACTAGTTTAGCTACTTCCAAACTAACTATACTAGTTTAGCTACTTTCTTACTGGAACTAAACTAGTTCAGCCACTTTCTAACTGGAACTAAACTAGTTTAGCTACTTCCAAACTAACTATACTAGTTTAGCTACTTTCTAACTGGAACTAAACTAGTTTAGCTACTTTCTAACTGTAACTAAACTAGTTTAGCTACTTCCAAACTAACTATACTAGTTTGCTACTTTCTAACTGTAACTAAACCAGTTTAGCTACTTTCAAACTAACTATACTAGTTTAGCTACTTTCTAACTGGAACTAAACTAGTTTAGCTACTTTCTAACTGTAACGAAACTAGTTTAGTTACTTCCAAACTAACTATACTAGTTTAGCTACTTTCTAACTGGAACTAAACTAGTTTAGCTACTTTCTAACTGTAACTAAACTAGTTTAGCTACTTCCAAACTAACTATACTAGTTTAGCTACTTTCTAACTGGAACTAAACTAGTTTAGCTACTTTCTAACTGGAACTAAACTAGTTTAGCTACTTCCAAACTAACTATATATACTAGTTTGCTACTTTCTAACTGTAACTAAACCAGTTTAGCTACTTTCAAACTAACTATACTAGATTAGCTACTTTCTAACTGGAACTAAACTAGTTCAGCTACTTTCTAACTGTAACTAAACTAGTTTAGCTACTTCCAAACTAACTATATATACTAGTTTGCTACTTTCTAACTGTAACAAACCAGTTTAGCTACTTTCAAACTAACTATACTAGTTTAGCTACTTTCTAACTGGAACTAAACTAGTTTAGCTACTTCCAAACTAACTATACTAGTTTGCTACTTTCTAACTGTAACTAAACCAGTTTAGCTACTTTCAAACTAACTATACTAGATTAGCTACTTTCTAACTGGAACTAAACTAGTTCAGCTACTAACTTAACTAAACTAGTTTAGCTACTTCCAAACTAACTATACTAGTTTGCTACTTTCTAACTGTAACAAACCAGTTTAGCTACTTTCAAACTAACTATACTAGTTTAGCTACTTTCTAACTGGAACTAAACTATTTTAACTGGGTAACATTTGCATTTCATTTTCTTAACACTGGTGTACGGGACAAAGTGAACAAGTGTCTAGTTAGCGATACATGTGCAATTCAAAATTAAACATAGAACAAACATACCCTTCCACTGTAGCAGTGATGAGCGTTTTCTAAAATTAAAACACTCTTGTTATAGTCCAAGCACGGCTTTGGGTGCTTACAATTATATCAATCGCATTCAATCTCAATGGTATGGAACTATTACTAATAGGAAATTCAGGCCAAAAAACCGCGGTGTTATTCGGCAAAACTCAGCTTAATGTCGGGTTCTATTAAATGCGAGCTTAAAGCTTCACGTTCTATAAACTTTTTTCGATTCTTAAGCGAAAGTGCATGCTGATAGCTCTGATTTAGATACCTTGTGATACGTAAATTTACCGCAAAATGTAACATAATAACTTGGTTCATAAAGCAGAACTAAAACCAAGAAGAAAATTCATACCTGAAAGGGCTTCTGGTGCCATAAAGGCAGGAGTGCCAGCGGTTCCACGAAGCAGTGCGTCGACGCCTTCGAATTCACATGATACACCAAAATCTGCAATCTGAAAAGATAATACACCGAACGACTATAAAAGAAAAAATATATGCCGTAGCCGTTTCACCTATTTAGTCATATCACCAATATGTCTGACCATGGCACGAATTGTCACAGTAAAAACAACAAAACTATTGACCAATCACTGCCCGATATAGTATTTTATTGGTTAGCTGTAAAACGTGGCTCGCAAAAAGGAACCAATTACGTTTTATACCGTAGGCATTTGCTTAATAGTTTTAACTAATCATAAACCGTTGCTGGCGTTGGTTAGCCACTGTGGTAATTGGCGCCGTGGTTAGTCATATTGGCGAGATGGCTAATTTAAGAAATCTATCTATTTCAGCAGCGCCAGACCCAGTGGGGATGAGTGGGCTGAAAATCTTTCAATTCAAATGGTTCATCTGAAGCTCAGAATGTGTTTTCCTACTGAATAGCTGAAAAATATAGCCGGGTTACTGCACTATAGGTGAAAACCTTTGCTTTTTCGGCAGTAGTACCAAAAATTAGCTAAAACAAACTTTAACATTGCAAAATATTTTTACACAAAGAAACATCCTAGGGACCAAGAAAATCCTGGATCCGTCAGTGTAAGGGTTGCGCTATACTTTTGCTGACGCGCGGCGTCGTCTGTCGCGCGTACGGCGCCGTCCGTCACCCGTACGGCACCGTCCGTCACCGTGCGGTATCGTACGCAAATAACATACCTACTGTAACCTATGGTGAGGGACGGCGCCGGACGTCAACTACAGCGCAACCCTAATTGTACCAATAACAAGTGAGTTATGTGACATAGGCAACTGTTTAATTAACAGCAACAATCGTTGAAAGCTGTTGACTTAACCCATGCGAACTCAATGTAAGTATGTCTTTATACTGCATTCTGCCTACCATAATTATTAGTGCTCAAAATCAAACAAATTTCAAATAACAAAGATATATTTATTCAACTGCTATAACTTGACACCAGCAGCGAATTCAGAAATTTCTGAAACGAATATTGTAAGTGTGTAAACGAGCGCGAAGCCAAACGCAATTTTAGTATTTAACATTAGAGTTAGATTTTGACTGCTAGGAAGCCTAAGTCGGGCTTGCGCACTTTGGGTTTTGCACGGTACTTAACGTTGAGTTTAGAGTTTTTGCTTTCTATCTTCTTACTTTTACATGTCCGTCGTTACTGAGCAGTAAGTTGGAAGGTTTAATATCACGATGAACAATTTTTTGATAATGCACTGAAACAACAATAATAACAATAATAATATAATAATACAATAATAATAATAACAATAATAATAATAATGATAATAATAATAATAATAATAATAATAATAATAATAATAATAATGATAATAATAACAATAATAATAATAATGATAATAATAATAATAATAATAATAATAATAATAATAATGATAATAATAACAATAATAATAATAATGATAATAATAATAATAATAATAATAATAATAATAATAATAATAATAATAATAATAATAATAATAATAATAATAATAATACGTAGTGAACATGGTTGCGCACCGTGCAACCTTTTAACCATGTTTTTTGGGTCGTGTATATACCGTTTTATCCCAATTTTGAAACGAATAGATTCCTAGAACGCTAAAACGTTCGCTCGTTCACAAAGTGATTTTATGTCATTCTTACATTTTCTGTCACTTTTAATTATAAAAACAGTCAAAAATAAATCAATAATGAAGTATTCATTCAATAGAACTTCAGCGCTTTGTCCCAACTATTATACTCATATTAATAATGCTGGAAAATTGTCCAAATTACGTATGTGGGGGCATTTTAGTTTTAATTAAGTAGGTAATTATAATAATAATAATTATAATTATAATAATAATAATAATAATAATAATAATAATTGTATTTTAAATAGTTTGTGTCTAAATTGCAAAGAACAAAGAGCTGTGATAGATTTAATCACGGCCACACGTATATTCCAGGGACCGTATTCTAAAACGTGTGTAGCATCTGCCACCAGTTGATGATAGGTCTTCTAAGTTTTGAAACAGTGAATGCTGAGGTTAAAGATTGAGCACATTTTTTGCGTATTATTTGCTCTACTCCTGTACCGATTTTGAGGTCAACAACTGCAATAGTTATTGAGTTTGAAAACCTATTAGTAACTGCAAGTGATGATAGTTACAATACACATTTGAGAATATGGTCCTAGATCCTGAAGTATTGCGGAATCGCTTCGAAATACGTTCCAAGGATTCAGCTTAATTTAGATATCCGCAGTGGAAAAGAATACTTATAATGGGGAATGCAGAACTCAACGTCAGGGCGTAGGATGCAGTCAGAGGGGCGTAGACGCCAAATAGACCGTAACAACTACTGTTTGCAAAATCATGACTACGCTCATGCTTCATAGTTTATTGTAATTGCAGGCTGTAATTTCTCGCTTCCTAAAGTATCAAAGTTTCGTTAAAAGCCATATTCACACGTGCAGTTTTTTTAGCAACGAGCAACTGCAACCGTAATTTGCACATTTTAAAGTTTCTGCAGTGACAACTCACTTCATAGTTTATAGTAATTGCAGGCTGTAATTTCGCGCTTCCTAAAGTATCAAAGTTTCGTTAAAAGCCATATTCACACGTGCAGTTTTTTTAGCAACGAGCAACTGCAACCGTAATTTGCACATTTTAAAGTTTCTGCAGTGACAACTCACTTCATAGTTTATAGTAATTGCAGGCTGTAATTTCGCGCTTCCTAAAGTATCAAAGTTTCGTTAAGCCATATTCACCAGTGCAATTTTTAGCAACGAGCAACTGCAACCGTAATTTGCAAATTTTAAAGTTTCTGCAGTGACAACTCGCTGCAATTTGTTGCTAAATGTTTTGTGGTGAATACCGTTTCGAGGCCATCTTGAAACTATAAGTTGCATACTGCAATTTGTCGCTGTCAAAAATTTGCACATGCGAAAGGGCTTTATTATCAGTACAAATGCTAAAATTAATACCGTTTCGGAAATATTTCAAAGCAATTAGAACTAATTAAATTTATCATTAATTGGTAATTTTAAAATATAATAGGAAAAATTAAACTTACAATATTCGAGGCCACTTATAGCGTCACGGAAGTAATGCCAAGCAACATCTTCGGACAGCGGCTGTTCAGTTGGCAGTTCAAGTACTGCTCCGTGTTGAATGTATTCAAATACTGAAGTAATTAAATGTTTAAGCCTGTATTCTTAATCGCTTGTGTCATAATTTGTCGCCAAACCGCGATATGTCTTGTATAGGTTTTGAACCAGCGGGATGTGAGTTATGAAATCGGAAATGTTAATAATGTTTCTCACATTTGGTTTACCATTAACTTGTAAGCAGAGGTGAAGCTCAGCAACTGGCAAAGGCGTAGTTGTTTGAAAATTTATTTCCAGCTGGTGATAAGTGCTACATAAAAGCGTATAATCTAAGTTGTTTTTTCTATTTTAAGTTCGCGTATAAGAAGAGACTGTGCCTAATTAAAAACCTATTTGACGCTAGAATTTGAAAAGCGGTAGGTTTCACTTGTATGTATATCTTACCCATATAAAGCAGATCACCACTTGGATCATCAAGAACCTTAAATACAACAACAGTGGCAAAGTCTAACCAATCATCAAGGAGATTTTTATAAGGCCTACCCTGTAAAATCTAATGAGTTAATTTACCTAATCAGCTAACGAGTTAGTTATTTCTGAATTGATATTAGTAAACATTCGCTCCCTCAAAATTGACCTGTATCTCAGTTTTGATTAATTCCGGGTCAGTAGATAAAATAACTCAGCATGAGTAGAGTAAATGGCGAACTCTGAGTTCTAAAATTCTTAATACAGAGAACTCAGTGATTCAACTTAGTCTGAATTAAAGTCAACTCACTGGAATTTAACGATGCATACACCTTTTTTTGTTTATACTTTAAAGTTTTCATTTGAACTGTTACGAAAAGATTTTTTTATATATATATATATATATATATATATATATATATATATATATATATATATATATATATATATATATATATATATATATATATATATATTTAGCTTATAAAACGTTTATAAGGCATTCACTCTTTACAACAGATAATAGTTTGCCATGTTGCATACAGTTCAGTATTATTTTTGCTTCAAATTGAAGATGACAAAAATTACACTGAACAACAAGTAACCAACTTAAAATCGTACTTATTTTGAATCCGAAAAACTTGATATTTCAATGGGTCACCGTGGTTAGTTAGTTTGGTGGATGCAAGGTGTCAAACTTGCTCATTTATTTTTAAAATCATATCTTGGATACGCTGAACTCATGCACTGCAAGAAATGGTGATTCATATTGACTTTCTCCGAAATAGGCTTTTCCGGACTACACAAACTGAGTCAAAGTTCGACTCCGCCAGAGTCAAATTCGACCACATTTTCTGCTTCAAGGCTTATGGCTCAGACATAGGAAAGCTTTTTTCAAATCTTAAGTTTGAGCCTAAACCTGAACCGGAACTTGAGCTTATGCCTACATAGGGAAGTGTACAAGAGTGCGTCTTTGTTTACATTCTTAGCTGCCCGACCATTTTTGGATTGATAAATGTGTAAAATCTTCAAGCATCGTTGTAAATCTTACTTCGACTAGTTTAACTACGTTTGGATGAGATAACTTTTTGAGAATCGCAATTTCGTGTTGCACTTGTTCGAGCGGATTAGGCAGCGATTGACTTGATCTGCCTTTGCGCGGTGGCGGCTTTTCTGTTGAGAACAAATGTGGAAAATATTTATTTATTAAAAAAACAGATCGGATTTATATGTCACAACCGACGGACAATGTTAACAGTCTGCACACTGCTACTCATGCAAACCAAAACATGAACCTAAATGTAAGCTTAAATATTGTGGTAATCGTAATCCTAAGCGTAAGTGTCCCGGTTTTAATAGGTCCACCGGGTTTCATGTCTTACAAAGGACAGGAATTTGGACCTGTACGAGCGATCATGATTTAACGGAGTCGACTTTGGCATAAATACAAACCGTAGAAAAAAACTAGCGCGGATAAGAAAGTTAGATTGAAAACAAGACAAGATTTAGTGTATCTATTAACGAAACGAAATTTGTAAAATGTTAAGGATTTTGCTTGATAGGCTAAGACGGTGGTTAAAACGTATCTCTGTTTAGGTCTAAGCTTACGCTTAAATTATTTCTGGTTCTGCGCAGTTGTACGGAATTCGTGCCAGGGCGATTTTGTAACAAAAATAGTCTCGACTATTTGGTATACCCGTAACCTGGTACCTTATAGCGACTTTGTTAGTGTTGTTTATTCAGAAAAACGAAACACTTACTGAAAAAGGCGAAATTCTTCAGCAATTTTTCTTGTTTACTATTTTCATTGCCTAAAAATCACAATCAAACCAGTTTTACAAATACTATTGAATTAGGCTTTGGTATGCACTTTACTTTAAGGCTTTGGTTTTAGGTTTAGGTTTAGGAAATCAAGATTTACCTAAATTTAAACATAATTTTGAAATAGAAATGATATTCTTTTTGTTTCAGTTGATAACCTGCTAAAAATTGTTTCGTTTATATATAAATTTTAAGTTTTTTGTCATTTATTAATATTATAAATTTAGTAATTCTTTAAGTCTACAAATTTCTCGTCTTGTGATGTTTTGAGCTGTTTCTCGTTGCAGGTGATTACCTTTACAATATTTTCCGCGTTCTGTTCGGCGTAAAAGTGAAAATATTGATATTTCCAATGGTTACATACTTATTAAATTTCTGCCATTTTGCTATTGATTAAAACATTCTTACTCGGGTCCGCCGTCCTGAAGAAGACCGGGTGGGCTCAGCGACCCGGAAAAACTTTGGCTTCCCCAGAACAGTTTCAACCTTGCTTGTAATACATTCAAACTCTTGTATGTTCCTTTCGAAAATTTTCAGATTCCTTTGGCAAGACAAGCTGGCTACAGGTTTGTCCAACGTGTAGTTACTGTCAAAAAAATAATTAGTATTTAAATAAGAGTTGAAAATTAAAATTAAAAAATATGAAACACTTACATAGAGATTTTTGTCTTCGTTATAAGCAAGTTTGACGATTCCATAGGAACCCTGAAACAAAACGAAACAAACGTTGTAAGCAAATGGTTATTCCGTGAAAAAATTTCCAACATTTAGACTCAGACACTGTTGAGGCTGTCTGGTTGTTGAACTGAACGTTTATTGCCAATATATGTTTTTATAAATCAAATTTTTTGGTTGACTAACGTATATCAGCTTGCAATAATTCAAATTACAACGGAAATTCTCATGTATGGGCCTGTCCACTTGGAGACCGGAGACTAAAAGCAGCATCTGGGAAACTTTAAGCTTGGGCTTTGACTCTATAGATACCCTAAGCTTTGGACTATGTTTAGGCTTAGGCATAATGATAGGCCTAAATTAATAA
>JASANG010001359.1:0-10064 GCA_030248215.1 Enoplolaimus lenunculus
TAAAGTAACATGGGCTCGAAAATCTATGGTGACAAGCGCGTTTACCATCACAGCCCGAATAAACCATCAAGCACAACGGGCTGACACGTCTTGCGGAGATTTTGTACTGCACGTAAATTACGCGTGTATAATTTATAAACAAAACTCTTTGGCAATTGAACTCAATGTTGCTCATTTTCAGTTGAAATACTTTGTGAGCTCAAGTTTCATCCAAGACTCAGGAGGTCGACTATTTTTGTGTTTTAGTTATATTTCTTACTGTTCTGTTATATAATGTCATTTATTGCGCAATGTACACAAATTTTTAGCAAATTTTCCACAGTCTTATCAAACGTTACTCTTAAGTGTTTTCAAGAAGTTTTCATAATTAAAACTTTAAAGATAGTAAAATGAAAATTTTTCGCTTAACCCTTTCGCACATGAATATTTTCTATTTCCCCTGAGACTTTCTTTTATGCTAGGATTCGAACTCCACGGACTGGAGTGGGAAGCGTACACTATCACCACTCAGCTATAGGAGCTTGACGCTCGAGCGCAAGGGGGCACTCACGTCTTGTGGTGATTTAGTACTATGTATACGTGTTGCAATTGTTAAACACGATTATTTAACGTACGTATATACACTGCGCTCAGTTGCCTATAGGCAACTCAATGTGAGAAGGGGTTAAACATTGCTTAAAAGTTACAGCTAGGTTGCAGAAACATGATTAGATTGGCTTTTGACTTCAAGTTTACATTTAAGACCGCGGTACGCATAAAGTTTTTAAAATAATGCTTATTAGTCGTCCGACTAGGCGCATTGTACAGAAGTGTTATCGAATGCACTTAACGCTGTATGCATATTTTTTTAATTAGAGAACAATCACGTCTATACGTTATGAAGCTATTGTAAAACAAAAACAAAGTATGCTGGAAACTTGCCCAAAATACGTATGTGAGGAGTTCCAGCATTAATTATATAGATATTTTGATCAAAACAGTACTATCGTTGTGCAGTAGTTGTATTGTCTATTCATTTGCTGTTTTTTACTAATCATCATTCATTTTGAAGTAAAACAGTTTGAGCTGCATTATGGGTCCAGTATTAAATATCAAATCATTCTTCGGTGAAATTAAACCCAGTTTCGCACTCCTGACATATATGCCTTGAATTTGAGACTTTGTATTCTCAAAGATTGCAGTTTTAATTTTTTGCACCTGATAGTTTCTGTTTACTATTTTATTTTACAAGCATTAATATAACAAGTCTGAAATATAAAACATCATTTTACTATTAAATTTCAAACTCGCAACTTTCACAAAACAAGGAGATACCCTGGATGTTAGCTCGTTTAAAAGTCCTAATTTTACTGCCCAAATGGCGTTCAAAACTTCAACTTTAGTGTGAGAATTACGCCTTAACCTAAAATGTATATACCTATATTTCTATTTGTTTTTCTTTTTTGTTACGTCCATTAAAATGCAAATTTGTCTCAAAAAAAATTACACAATTATGTGTTTGAAATTGAGAAATTTTGTTTCTTCATAAATTTGGAACGTTAATAATTGTTTAAACATAAACGATATTAAAATTGTAAACATTGTGCTATGAATTTCCAGATCTTTTCACATCCGGAAATGTTGAAAAAATCGAAACATAAAGATTTTGTTGATTTCGCAAAATGTCAACATTAATATTTTGAGTATATACATAAGTACAGGCAATCATTAGCTAGAATAGCGAAAAATATTTTATACAGTTCGGCAAATGTATGTATAGAACAAGGCCGTAACAGAAGTATAAGCATATTGTTAAGCCTAAGCTTATCAAAAACAAATATAGCCTAATACACAAAGATTACTCTATTGCAGCACCGGAGAAGAAGCGTTCAGCCTGTGATCTTTTCGTGGTCCAGCAGGCGAAACATGGATGTCTGCACTAAAATTGAGACAGTTGCAGAAAAAGTACGCACTTTACTAGCATAAGATGAACCAAAAAGATTATAAAATGAGAAAAAAATTGTCTCTACACTGTAAAAAATGGGAGTCAAATTGACTCTCTCGGAAATCATAGGCTTTTCCTGACTACACAAACTCAGTCGAATTTGACTCCGCCAGAGTCAGAGTTAATTCGCTGAAACGCTCACTGAGTCCAATTTGCACTCTGGCGGAGTCAAATTTGACTCCGTTTGTGTAGTCAGGAAAAGCCTATTCCTTCCGAGAGAGTCAATTTGACTTAGTGCAGTACGCTCGCTACACAAAAACGTTTGCATACGCCTTTCCGAATTGAAATTCTGGCAACACGATTCAATAAGAATACGTAAGCTTAGAATTCAGTATCTCGTTTCGCGTTTTTCATTGGAATTTCCGGAAGCCGAAAAACGCTTTCATCATATCGATCGGAAGTGGAAATATGACAGTTGAATTCTTTTCCGCAGAAATTGTATTCAACGTTTGCAAATATCGTAGTTGTAGCGCAGTTGGCGATTCTCCAATAACGTCGGCAGCGCCTTTGAGGGAACGACTCGCTTTTTGCTCGCCATCGGCCGCGATTACCTGGAAATAGAACACTTTTTGCTTTTAATTGATACTTTATTCAGCGTACTATTGGTCGTACAAGATAGGATCGATCAGAAACTTCAGACTTTAATCTAACCAGCTGGAAACCTAATCAATCCGCAGAATGTGTCCTCCCTTTTAAGTCGAAGATCCTTAAGCAAAACGCTACCTATCACTTTTTCACACTGCTCCGCCACTAGAAATTTTTTCATCGCCTTTATTGTTGCACCATGCAATTTTCCGGCAATATTACGTATACTATACCGAACAAGCATATACAATGCTTCTTTAATCGTCTATACATACAGTGTGTCGAATACGTGTACATATGAGAAATATCAATAGCACAATGCCAGCGGCGTTCTATATTATTCTGCGTATGAGCAGTAAATAAATAATTATTCTTACCTTTGCGACTCCTCCTTCGCTTCTCAGCCATCCTCCTGAAACTCGCAGGCAAACAACTCTTCAAATCTCTCAATCTTACCCAGCACAACGTTTAAAAAGAAATATTCATAGAAACTAAAACGAGCGAACCGCAAAAACTGTTTATTGAGGCATAAATATACAGGAACAAAATGAAAAATAAATCTCAAAAACACGCCAAAAAGAAAAAATTTGAGAAAATAAATATTATGATGTTCTTTTAATTTCGATCAGACCGCTGTCGGTCCTTCTGCTCTCCGCAGCCATTGCTCGCTTAACTCGCAGCAACGAACGTCTTTCAACTCCACTCGTCAATCTTTACTCCCCAACTGTCAGTAGCTGATCAACTGGGCTAAAAATGAAATATTTCATATAACGAAAACGAGCTGGAACCGGGCAAAAACGTTGTTTTTATTTCTAGGCAACAATATACTTAGACAAAATTGAAATAATACTCAAAACACGCCAAAATATGATAAAAAACTTTTGTATGAAATAATTGAAAATTCACGCAGTTCTGTTTCAAACCATTCGATTTAGTAGCGTGCGGGTGTTTCTAATAAAACTTATCGTGCCAAACACCGGTATGAGGCCACGTTATCCCGGCGCCGTGCGACGGCATGCGGCATAGACGACCGGACGGGAAAAATAGCTCGGCCCAAGCCATCTCTAACTATGTCAGCAAATCGCCAGTAGCGAGTCAAAACCGCAACGACGACTCGCTGAGAATATCAACAAGCAGCAAATCAGCTGCAAAACGGTCATGTATTAAATTCAATCGAAGCGGCTCATGAGGAACATAAAGAATAGCAAATAAAAAAGAGACAACGAAAGGAAATTCCACGATCCGAAATATTCGCCAGTACTTTCAATAGACGAACTTAGCGTGCCAAAAGGGACTGAGGCGTCTTGAATTGATCACCGAAAGGCGCTGAAACCCTGCAAGAAAAACCACAACAGCATCAACTGCAACGCACTGAATCTGAAAAATCGAAATATATAATCGTCATATCTTCAAGTCACGGGCCGGCATCGCCAGCAACAAAAAATATAAAGTCGCAGAACAGTCTAGAGAGCTAGCAAATCGACCACAAGCTGAAAAATCATTTCGCCACAGACAAAAATAGAGAAAATTATAAAAATACGCTATATAACAATCTAGAGAAAGCAAAATATAGGCTAAATCTCGATATCCTCAATAACAAAAGCTAAAAACAAAACATCCTACTTCTGAGGGGCACAGAAGAAACAACGCGGAGACAACTTTTAAGTATCAATGCAGAAGATGAAATAAACCGAACACAAAGAATAAAAAAAAAAAAATAAAAAATATAAAAAAAAGAAACGCAAGAATAAATACATGAGAAGACGAAAGCAGCCTCAGCTACAGGCGAGAAAAACGCCGCCGCCCTAAAATAGGAGTAGGAGCTTACCGTATTTCAAAGAAAATTGGGAAAAAATGCAGAACTTACCCTTAGCACAAAAATCCCACGGCCACGTTTCCACGTATCCCTATATCCGCGAAGAGAACAATCACATAGCGAGATCTAAAGCGGCACGCTGGCCAAGCAGAACAGAAAAAAAGAAGCGAAAAAACCGCAGGCACACAAGTCCTGAAGCTATAGTTCTGCTCAATATCACAAAAAATCAAATCTCAGAAATTCAAATTCCGGCACAGTCATTCCAGACCCAAACTCAAAAGACAGCCCATCAAGCCAAGCTATATATAAATCTATGCCAAACTGAAGCCTAGAAAAAATCAAAGCGAATCAAGCCAGTCAATTCCAATCATAAGTCCACGTTCAATTGCATAGAGTCCTAGAAAAAAGAAAAGGCAAGGCTATAATAAGCATTATCAATCTGCGAACCTAAAAAATAACATACCGGACCGCGGCACCACCTAACGAACGACCAAGTCGAAAAAACGCACGCTCAACTCGAACAATCTAAACAGAATACAACTAGCATATTCATACATATAAAAATTCACCAAGAATAAACAGCTGCAAGCAGAAAAAGCTTCAGCAAAACTATATCGCACAAAGCAGAGACAAAAACATTCAATTCAAGAAATATTCAAAATCAAAGACAATCTAATCAAACTGCAGACATATGCCGAAGCAAGACAAGTAAATTTCAGAAATCGTCAAGTTTAACACAAAATTTTCACGAAAAGGTCAAAAACGAAAAACAAACATCGAAAAACAAGCACAATCGAAAATAAAACAAACACGCGAAAAAAACACCTTCCAAAGACACAATTAAAGTATATTAAAGAGAAGTCCCTTCAAAAAGAAAGCTCAACCAAATTTCCTAGTTACAACCAAGACGCCAAGACGTCAATAGCGAACCTAAACAATCGCATAAAGAGCAAAAAAAAGAGAACAGAGAAAGCATATTCCAAGCAAGCCAAGCCAAACGAACAACGAGCCTATCCCTACCCCTAAGCCAAAAAAAGCTAAAGCAAGCACTCGAAACAATAGCAGCGTATCTTGCAAAAATATCTATAGAACGTCCTCAAGAGTTCCAAATAAAATTTAAAAAACGGATAATCTGAGGCTTCAAAATCAAAAAAGACACAGAACGACCTCACGCCAGCAAGCGACCAGCGGCAAAGAAAAAAAATAAACAAGACTCACGCACGCGCGCAAAACAATATTAACATAGTTCCACAAATATAGCGCAACTAAGTCAAAATATGCCAAAATAGCGCTATATATACAAAAAATCCGCAACACACGGGCTAGCACCACACAAACAATAAAAAAACCTTTCAACGGGCGCCGCCGCGAACACATCCACCGCAAGCAGAACGCGCTGAAATGCGAAAAAAAAAAGATCAAAGCAATAAACTATAGCCAATCAAAATAGAGCACACACACAAAAAACCCCACAACAAAAAAAAAACCCACCCAAAAAACACACCACAACAAAAAAAAAAAACACACACAACCCACCACAAAAACCACCCAAAAAAAACAAACAAAACCAAAAAAAAACCAAACAACAAAACACAACCACACAAACCACAACAAAAAAAAAACACCCAAACACCCAAAACCAAAAAAAAAACCAAAAAAAAAAACAAAAACCCAAAACAACCACACCACAACCAAACACACACACACCCACACACCAAACACAAACCACAACAACCACAACAAAACAACACCCCCAACAAAAAAAAAAACAACAAACAAGAAACCAACACCAAAGCCCCCCCAAAAAAAAAAAAAACAAAAAAAAAAAAAAAAACCACAACAAACACCCACCACAAAAAAACCCACCAACAAACACACAACAAAAAAACACAACACAAAAAAACAAACACAAAAAAAAAAAACACAAAACAACACACACACACACAAAAAACACAACCAAACCACAACCAAAAAACACAAAAAACACCACAAACAAAAACAACAAAAAACAACACCACAACCCCCCAAACAAAAAAAAAAAAAAAAAAAAAACACCACACACACAAACCCAACAAACAAAACCCACCCACCCCACCCACCCAAACCCCCACAAAAAACACACACACAACAAAAAAACAAAACCAAAACAACCACAACACCAACCCCAAAAACAACACGACAACTCGAATCCCCCCCCCCCGAACTGCTTGTTAGTATTACAGTTCGAGACCGAGTACCAGTACACGTTGCGGTTTTGAAACCAATCGCTAACTGGCGATTAATGCTGAACATAGTTGAGAAGATGGCTTAGGGCCGAGCTATACTTGTCCCCCCACGTCACCGGTCGTCGTTGCCGCATGCCGTCGCACATCGCCGGACGTTGCCTCATACCGGTGTGCGGCACGATAAAGTTTTATTAGAAACACCCGCACGCTACTAAATCGAATGGTTTGAAACAGAACTTGCGTAAAATCTGTCAATTATTTCATACAAAAGTATTTTATATACATATTTTGGCGTGTTTCGAGTATTATTTACAATTTTGTCTAAGTATATATTATGCCTAGAAATAAAAACAAACGTATTTTGACCACGGTTCCAGCTCAGTTTTAGTTTACTATGAAATATTTCATTTTTAGACCACAGTTGATCAAGCTACTGACAGTTGGGGAGTAAAGATTGAACGAGTGGAGTTGAAAGACGTTCGTTTGCCTGCGAGTTTACAGCGAGCAATGGCTGCAGAAGCTGAAGCGACTCGAGAAGCTCGGGCAAAGGTAAGAATACTTATTTATTTACTGCTCATACGCGGAATAATTATTAAACACCGCTGCATTGTGTATTGATATTTCTCATATGTACACGTTTCGCACACTGTATGTATGACAATTATTAAAGCATTGTATATGCTTGTTCGGTATAGTATACTTGCCGGAAACTTGCATGTCAACATTTAAAGGCGATGAAAAAATTTCTTGTGGCGGGCAGTGTGACTTAAAGTGATAGACCGTTTGCTTAAGGATCTTCGACTTGGGAGTTCGAACACATTCTGCGGATTGATTAGGTTTCCAGCTGGTTAGATTAAAGTCTGAAGTTTCTGATCGATCCTATCTTGTACGACCAATAGTACGCTGAATAAAGTATCAATTAAAAGCAAAAAGTGTTCTATTTCCAGGTAATCGCGGCCGATGGCGAGCAAAAAGCGAGTCGTTCCCTCAAAGGCGCTGCCGACGTTATTGGAGAATCGCCAACTGCGCTACAACTACGATATTTGCAAACGTTGAATACAATTTCTGCGGAAAAGAATTCAACTGTCATATTTCCACTTCCGATCGATATGATGAAAGCGTTTTTGGGCTCCGGAAATTCCAATGAAAAACGCAAACGAGATACTGAATTCTAAGCTTACGTATTCTTATTGAATCGTGTTGCCAGGATTTCAATTCGGAAAGGCGTATGCAAACGTTTTTGTGAGCGAGCGTATCACTAAGTCAAATTGACTCTCTCGGAAATAGGCTTTTCCTGACTACACAAACGGAGTCAAATTTGACTCCGCCAGAGTCAAATTGGACTCAGTGAGCGTTTCAGCGAATTAACTCTGACTCTGGCGGAGTCAAATTTGACTGAGTTTGTGTAGTCAGGAAAAGCCTATTTCCGAGAGAGTCAATTTGACTCCCCATTTTTTACAGTGTAGAGACAATTTTTTTCTCATTTATAATCTTTTTGGTTCATCTTATGCTAGTAAAGTGCGTACTTTTTCTGCAACTGTCTCAATTTTAGTGCAGAATCCATGTTTCGCCTGCTGGACCACGAAAAGATGACAGGCTGAACGCTTTTCTCCGGTGCTGCAATAGAGTAATCTTTGGTATTAGGCTATATTTGTTTTTGATAAGCTTAGGCTTAACAATATGCTTATACTTCTGTTACGGCCTTGTTCTATACATACATTTGCCGAACTGTATAAAATATTTCGCTATTAGCTAATGATTGCCTGTACTTATGTATATACTCAAAATATTAATGTTGACATTTGCGAAATCAACAAAATCTTTATGTTTCGATTTTTCAACATTTCCGGATGTGAAAAGATCTGGAAATTCATAGCACAATGTTTACAATTTCAATATCGTTTATGTTTAAACAATTATTAACGTTCCAAATTTATGAAAAACAAAATTTCTCAATTTCAACACATAATTGTGTAATTTTTTTGAACAAATTTGCATTTTAATGGACGTAACAAAAAGAAAAACAAATAGAAATATAGGTATATACATTTTAGGTTAAGGCGTAATTCTCACACTAAAGTTGAAGTTTTGAACGCCATTTGGGCAGTAAAATTAGGACTTTTAAACGAGCTAACATCCAGGGTATCTCCTTGTTTTGTGAAAGTTGCGAGTTTGAAATTTAATAGTAAAATGATGTTTTATATTTCAGACTTGTTATATTAATGCTTGTAAAATAAAATAGTAAACAGAAACTATCAGGTGCAAAAAATTAAAACTGCAATCTTTGAGAATACAAAGTCTCAAATTCAAGGCATATATGTCAGGAGTGCGAAACTGGGTTTAATTTCACCGAAGAATGATTTGATATTTAATACTGGACTCATAATGCAGCTCAAACTGTTTTACTTCAAAATGAATGATGATTAGTAAAAACAGCAAATGAATAGACAATACAACTACTGCACAACGATAGTACTGTTTTGATCAAAATATCTATATAATTAATGCTGGAACTCCTCACATACGTATTTTGGGCAAGTTTCCAGCATACTTTGTTTTTGTTTTACAATAGCTTCATAACGTATAGACGTGATTGTTCTCTAATTAAAAAAATATGCATACAGCGTTAAGTGCATTCGATAACACTTCTGTACAATGCGCCTAGTCGGACGACTAATAAGCATTATTTTAAAAACTTTATGCGTACCGCGGTCTTAAATGTAAACTTGAAGTCAAAAGCCAATCTAATCATGTTTCTGCAACCTAGCTGTAACTTTTAAGCAATGTTTAACCCCTTCTCACATTGAGTTGCCTATAGGCAACTGAGCGCAGTGTATATACGTACGTTAAATAATCGTGTTTAACAATTGCAACACGTATACATAGTACTAAATCACCACAAGACGTGAGTGCCCCCTTGCGCTCGAGCGTCAAGCTCCTATAGCTGAGTGGTGATAGTGTACGCTTCCCACTCCAGTCAGTGGAGTTCGAATCCTAGCATAAAAGAAAGTCTCAGGGGAAATAGAAAATATTCATGTGCGAAAGGGTTAAGCGAAAAATTTTCATTTTACTATCTTTAAAGTTTTAATTATGAAAACTTCTTGAAAACACTTAAGAGTAACGTTTGATAAGACTGTGGAAAATTTGCTAAAAATTTGTGTACATTGCGCAATAAATGACATTATATAACAGAACAGTAAGAAATATAACTAAAACACAAAAATAGTCGACCTCCTGAGTCTTGGATGAAACTTGAGCTCACAAAGTATTTCAACTGAAAATGAGCAACATTGAGTTCAATTGCCAAAGAGTTTTGTTTATAAATTATACACGCGTAATTTACGTGCAGTACAAAATCTCCGCAAGACGTGTCAGCCCGTTGTGCTTGAAGGTTTATTCGGGCTGTGATGGTAAACGCGCTTGTCACCATAGATTTTCGAGCCCATGTTACTTT
>JASANG010000077.1:0-10060 GCA_030248215.1 Enoplolaimus lenunculus
TGCTCGTATATTATTTGTATTTAGTTGCTCATTATACTCTATGAGTGAGAGGGTTAACAGCAAATAGACCCCAATGCGAGTGACACATACTGTGAGCGACAAGACAAAATGTTAGGTTTCTAACCGCGCACACTGCCGGATTATTCAGGGTTGTGCAGCTGGGGCTTTTGAACAGAACATACGATAGGTTTTAATAACACCATAAAACAATATATATTTTGGCTAATATATAATATATATAATATATATGTATATATATATACTAATATAAGATCGGTTTAGGGATCTCACGAAGATGCAGTTGCACTCTCTGTAGGAACATTCCCGTCTCGCTGTCGAACAGGGTTTACATTGCTACTCAAAGAGATGTCAGTTATGCGAAGTACTTACTGCCAGCAGAATTTAGCGTAAACAACTGCTCTTCGCGTTTCTCAATTGCTGTCACATGTCAAATAATTATATTTTTAATTGAATAAAACGAAGAAAACATATATAGTAATAATAACGATAATAATATAATAATATAATAACAATAATAATAGCAATAATAATAATAATAATAATGTTCTTGTATCCTGCTAATCGCAATTCAGTGATATAAGCAAGAAACATATGTAACCTATTCCAGCAACTACTGTTTAATGTGACTTGTGTTCCTATCCTGTCTACTCACCATGAAATATCTTCTTGGTATCCCTGCATAAAAAAGATGTCACTTCAGTTAAGCTAAACCTTGGTCTAAGCATAATCCTAAGCATCACACAATTTATTATTGATCCAGCCAGTCATTATGTGTGGTGAAACTTTTTGTTAAGGAAAGTAAACAAATGCCTACATTTCAAACAAATTAAATTGTATTTTGACAAAAAGATTGTATCATAAATGCTATTAAAGTTGAATTAATAGAGCTTATCTTGTTTCGCAAGTGGCCGACGAAAACATGTTGGTTGGAAAATTATTGAAGAATACGTTGCCGTTGCATATCCCATGAAGCTGGCTGGTTGTAAGTCTAATGACTCGTCGTTGAATAGATATTATTAACCACTCTCAAAGTTCAACTGAAAGTGTAAAAACATTTTAAATGCTAAAAACTGTGCATTCGGACAAAAGAATATTAGCGCAAACAAAACATCAGTGTTGATAAGTAGAAAACAATTTAGTTTAATTTGTCGATGTGAATTCTGTAGAATTATACTTTAAGGGCTGTGTGTATTCATTGCTGTTTATACGAGATATATGTTTGCAAATGCAACAAACCTGATACAATCTTTACATGATACCGGCAAGTCTTGCATCATTTTAGTTTCTGGTGCAAAAGATCTGTGTGCCAGATACATAACGTTGGATTAGATATCTGTTAATATTTTGGTTAATATCACACTCAAGATTGAATTTTTTAAGCAATCTATATATTAAAGCTAGAACGCCCCACATACGTATTTTGGGCAGCTCTCCAGCAAATTATTATTTACGTTACGTTACTTATGTAAATTAAGACTGTATGCATTGAGAATACCTATCGCCTCTAACGTGTTATATATATCTGCAAAGCACTACAGTTTTCAAAAGCAGTTTTTTATTTCGTTCCCGTATGAGGGGCCTAGACAACGATTTAGCCTAGGGCCTGAGAAGCCTTAGTCCAGTTACACATATGTGCAACTTCGTGTACTAGTATATTTTATTTGGTAAATAGTATGAATTGAAAGTTGTAAATATTTCTACGAACAATTAATTTCCCGCCAAGCATTTCGAATAATAAAATCGGCATAGGCTTAGAAAAATAATCAGTATATGCAGAGTTAACGAACTTTTAGTTCCTGTCAAATTAATTGCCCTTGGTAATTGGTTGATAATATATGAAGGATGTCGTTAGCGAAATTTTGTTACTTAGAAACAATTGCTACAAGTATAGTATGAAAACAATGACATGAGCGCCGAACGTAAACAAATTGTTCTCTTTATGAATGGAAAAACATTATATTTGGATCACTATTTATACACTCCTAATTTTTAGTATTTGACACTTTTAGTGGTTGACCCATACTTCAAACCAATGCGACTGAAGGGTACCAGGAACCCCATACGGTTTGGGACCGCCGTTATATAATAAGGTTTCCGCTGCACAAATACAGCACGGTACCACGACAATTCGTTGCCCGACACACACATCGTTGACCGACCACTTGTAAATTTGAAATTTTATTGAATCGACAATTCGTTGCTCATCATTATGCATTACGCTTAGGCTTAAGTTTATGATTACGCTTAGGATTAGTTTACATATATTTACAGGCTTCAGGACACACTGTTGGGCGACATGTTGACGGGTATCGATTGTCGTAGATTCATACAGCACATGATAACGCTACGCGCAAATATTATTAAACACAAAGCAAAAACATCGTCTAAAAAAGTTATCGCAATGTCCTTACCGCTAAGTAAATTTTGCAATATTTGCAGCAACAATTTGGTAGACGAGGATCGATAGTTATTGCACCGTTTCTTGACAAACTGGAAAATTTCATATTTTCTACCATTGACAAACTTTATTCGCCGACATGGAGCTGGAGTGAGTGTGCTGACAGGACGTTTTATTAACCAACAAGTTAAAGACCCGACAATACGTCGCTATAATTAGTCTTAGGTTCAGCCTTTTTGGCTTAAATTATGATTAGAGTCAGGCATCGGCATCCGTCGGACCTCAAGTTGACGGACAATGAGTTGTAGTTGATTCGACTCGTTTAATAATGTGATAAACAGTCAACTCGTGAGATTTGTTTTGCATCATAGTGAATTGTTTTCATTTACAGGATTATGATATTGGAACAGGTATCACGACAATTCGTCACCCGACAACGCGCCTACCGACAAATTATAATCCGAAATTTCATGAACTTGACAATTCGACGCCAATCATTATGCTTAGGCTTTAGCTTAGGATTACGCTTAGGATTATGATTAGATTTATTCATAGGCTGTAGGACACTGTTGCACGACAAGTTGTCAGGCGACGAATTGTAAATTCATTCGAAGCATATGGTATTTCACAAATCACAGCCAGCTATTGCTTCTGTTCAACTATTGGCTATTCTTTTGACTTTGATCGACACAGCGCTTGCAATTTCTGTTGATATTGGTTGTATTCCAAGACGTGATTATATATTTATACGCATTAGCGAGGTCGAATCGTTCCCTTCGGTGGTAACAGCGCTTTCGGGAAAGAAATGTTTGTCGCGATGCGAACGTGGTAGTTCAAGTAAGCAGTGGCGAATCGGAAAATTTCTGGCGGGTCACAGGCATAGTGAAAACATCACACGGGAATCGAGCAGAAAGCCAAACGCAATTTTGCTGGTACAGAAGAATTGTAAAGCACGTTAGCACCATTTTTGATGGAAAAATTTGTGACGGACGGCTACTTCCTCCGAATCCCCTCTAGACTGTCCTCGAAACTTACAATCTGTTGCAACAGTACACAATTGCCGCGTAAGAACAGGCCCTGAGCAGAGCTTAAATGGTTAAAACATAAATGTCTTATATTCAAATAATTAATGTTGCCAATTTATAACATAAATTTCTTCCTTTGAAAAAATTGTTGTCATATTTTAAAGAGTTTACTTTCTGCTTTTATGTATGTAAAAAAACTTGCTCCGTTTTACATTCTTAATAATCAAATTTCAAGGATGTTTCGAGTTGAGCTCAGGCTCCCTCAACGTAAGTTTACGACTTGGAGGTATCTTAGGTTGTAAAGTTAGGGTATTTTGTTGAGCTTTGGCCCTCAATTTTGGAGTCGTTTTTCTCAAAAATCGTTGCATTGTATTTAAGACATACTTGTATTTATATTTTGGAAATATATGTCTTAATCGATATGAAACAAAGTCTAAAATTTCAGACTTTCAATTCTGGAAAATGTCCGACCCAGATTTCTGAAATGTTTAAGAAACAAAAGTCTGAAATTCAAGACATATTTCTGGAGTCCGTCTTAAGACATAATTGTCTAAAATTTCTGACAAGATTTCTTGAATAAAAGATAGTTCATTTTGTGTGCAGCCCCCATCTTGCACAGTATTGTTTCATATTGCAGGAGGTTTAGGGAGCGGCAGCCCACCTGAAAACAAAATGTACGTAGCTGGAGGAAACTTTTTCACTGTGGAGGAGACTACAAAAGTGCCTGAAATTGCGTGATGCAACCCTTAGGCTTATGCTAACGATTAACTCCACAGGACATATGAGCTCTCTTGGCAAATGTCTAGGCAGATTCGGGTTTAAACATCGCTGGCATGTTGAAGGTTCGAAACCGTGAAAATTTAGAAAAAATTCAAATTATGGGCGTGATCACTGGCTAGCCGTAACATCAATGACAATTTAGGTAGAAACCGGAACTTGAGACTTTAAGCAGCTTGAAATGCGGGCATTCAGACCGGAAATCGAACTTCAACCCCGCGGATCTTGTAGCCTCTCTGACTACTTTTATCGTCGACTATATATGTCGATCGTGTGCTGGTGGCTATAGCATTACCGTTCACTCCACTATATTGCATGTGCATACAACATGCTTACAATCAACAATATTGTGTTCAGATAACAACATATTGTTGCCATCATGCAATGTATCAAACGATGGCACTTGGGAATACTGCATCGGAATATGTGAAGTTGAAATGACACGTCACTGCTGGGATTTAGAAGGACGAAACGAATATACGCCAGAAGCCGTAATAACCAAGCATGAAAATATGAAGGGTAAATTGACGCAGTTAACAGTAATAATGAATGTACGACAACTCGTGGTTGTCGTCCAACAGCTGCCTCAGCTCATACTTAAGCCTAAGCAATCTGCTAATTCTACAAATCCCAAAGGCAAATTTTGACGGTCTACAGCTCTTCCTCTGGTTGTTTTCGCCTCTAATTGCCACTCTGTTACGTTTATATGTGCATGGGCGATACAACAGTATCTTGAGAAGTTCTTCAGACTAAAGACTTGCAACTCAAAAATATTGTAGCATTTAGATGTATTAAGCAAGTATTCTGAAATGGCTTAAAAACTTTTATGCCAATCAGAGATAAGTTTTAGCAGCAAACGAACAATTGTATTTAAAAAAATAAAAAGCTTAAATCGCATTAAATGTTTTTTCTCGCAACAACATTTATAAAATCTACCTATCGGCAGTTGCTTAGTTTCCCAATGCTCTGGTGTTCATTTGATTAACCGACAAAGCCACCCCTCACATTTATAGACTAGTGTGGTATGAGTGCTCACCCCCTTACCAAGCGCTTTCCATAGATACTAGCACGCCAAAAACACAGAATCAAAAGTAGTTTATTACAAATTTTCATTAATAATGAGCTGTTTAGTCTGTAGGGTTTGGAGCGAAAACCCGTATCCTGCTCAAGGTTCCTTGAAATTGTGAAGACTCGGTTAAGCTGCCACCCTTATTAAAAAGTTTACCAAAAGCACATCGCTTTATTAAAATGGGCTCTTTACTCCCCAAACAGAACTGAAATGTGGTGTAACTTTTCAGTTCATTTTCCGTCGTCAATACAACACAAAAACGTACTGCAGCGGAGCGCCTGAGTATATATTGTGCAGTGTAGAAGGTGCCTTTTCAATTTCCATTCACGCAGGCTGCCGCCCACCCCACCCGCCAAACATTTTTCGGACGCTTGATAGGCAGTTGCTGCCTATTAAACCCCCGCTTCTGTCCCAACACGCAAAGAATAGTGTGAAACTACTCAATAATGAATTGCTTTTTTAATATGGATAAAAGGTCCTTTATTTTAGTTTTCGCGTTACAATTGTAATGCAAATCAGAAATCTTCACAATTTAAATTTTGAATGTCACAAATCATGGATATTCTGAGCTGATTGATGCAACGCTGAAATTACAGTTTACGCAAGCATATTGATAGGTTAACAGTAGAATGATACCTTGACAGCATAAGAGTAGAATGACACCTGGACACTGCAGATATTTTGATTTCAAATCAGAAACCAAAACATAGCAAGCAACCACGACCTTATGGCTAAAAATATTGTTTTTCGTTCGAAGTGTTAATGAACGTTCCGTTTTAGAGATAGCCGCGTTTGAAAGCTTATTGAGCGTGCATTCAAAAAGGCAATCATGAACCTAATTTTTTTCTTAAAAAACCGCTGTAGTCAAAGGGCTAAATGTGGTCAAATTTTAGTGATGGCTTTACAGTGAGCTGTGCATTTATGGCAAAAGCGAACGGTTTTGAAGCTAAACAATTTAGGGTTGCGCTATACTTTACTTTGCCGGACGCCGCCGCATCATGTCGGTATGCGTTGCTAATAAAAATATAGGCAAGATCTGTTCCCCAGTCTCCCAATGTCCCAGTATCCCAATGTCCCAATCTCCCAATGCCCCAGTCTACCAGTGTCCCAGTCTCCCAGGTCCCAGTTTCCCAGAGTTCCAATTTCCCGGCGTCCCAATCTGCCACTGCCTCAGTCTTCCAAGTCACAGTGTCCCAGTCTCCTAAGATTCCCAATGTCCCAATCTCCCAATGTCCCAATCTTCTACTGTCTCAGCGTGTCAAATCGCAGTGTCCCAGTCTCCCAATTGTCCCACGGTCATAGTGTCAAATCTCCAAATATCCTAGTCTTCAACTGTCCTACGCTCTCAGTCTTCCAGCATTCCATTAATAGCTTCTCCGTGGATATGTCTTCGTTGTAGAATTCAGTGTAATCCTCCATAGTGATTTTATAGTCCTTAAGAGCTTCTTTTTCGCTCATTTCAGGCGGATACTTTACAACTGGGATGAAGCCAAAACCTGAAGGAATTTGCATGCTTAACATCTTAAATTTCAAAGAATATTCTACCACCAAAGTTAAGGTTAGTTCTGAACTTGAACCAAATCTGAAACATAATTCAAAGCTTAAACAACAGCGTAATCATAAGCCTACACCTAAGCTATGTCTCAAAAGAAGCTTAAGCCTGCCTAAGCCTAAGCCTGCGCTAAGCCTAAGTTTTGTTCAGCGCTACACCCTTTATTGAGGTTAGAGCGATTTAAAAATCTTTGGAAAACAAAAAAAATTCAAAATTTCTCTTTGGAATTTAAATTTAAGCATAGGAAAGCCTAATCCAAAGCAGGCAGATGTTACAGAAAAGGGCAGTAGCAGTATTATAAGCATACTCAAGACTAAAGCCTAAAGCGTAACACTGTTTGGCTTAGGCTTTAGACTTGCGCTCAGCCTTAGATGTCAACTTAGGCTTAAGCTTAGGCTTGGCGCCAAAGCCAAAGCATAAGCCTAAGATATTTTTAGCGCTTGTATTTGTAAAAGTAAAAAAGTTTACATATGGCAATATACAAATATACCTGCAGAACAATTATCAAACTTAATATAGATATATCTAGGAATATATCCAATCCATCGGTTCCTGTGGAGATTGGGTCAATGTATAGAAGTGGACGGTACAGTAGTATAAGCATCCTAGGCTTAGGCATTGGACGGTACAGTAGTATAAGCATCCTAAGCCTAAGCTTAAGCTTAAGAATGAGCTTATGCCTAAGCCTAGGCAAAAAATAGTCTAAAGCTTAAGCTTATTCTAGTCCAGTCTTAATAATTGACATTTATGGACTCTAATTAGAGTTTAGTTCAGAGACTCTATGCGCTTACGGACCCTTATTAGGGATACGGGTTCCTGTTGATTGGGACTCAAAATGGGAACCCCTTCTTATCACTCGCCTCTTATTCGGGTTTATACAATAGCACAAATTGAAAATTTTGCCAATACACTCTCAGGCCACTTTAGAAAAATAAGTTGAAATAATATACCAATTATTTTTAAATTTTCGAATGTGAAAAATTTTCAATAACGAAAATACCGGAAAATTCCAATGAAAACACCGGATTTATTACTGGAACCGGAATTCCGGTTGCGCCTTGGTATACATATATAAATAAATAAAAAATAAATAAATAAATATATATGTGTATACATACATATATATTTATACATATTCATATATTCACCAAAAAACAATTGAAAATTACGATTACTGCAGAATCATTTACCCTGATAGGATTACACATTGAATAGGTATATTGAAATCCTAACCAATTGATATCTTCAATCACTCGCTTTTTAATTCCCTAAATTGCTCTTTCCGGCAACAGAACTGTATGGTTTCATTTAATATTGCCGCGCAAGAATACAGCATTTTCCGGTCACGCAATGAATTTAAAAACTGTTTGCTCTGTAATACCGAATTCACAGGAGACCTTACACAACAACGATCTATTGGATAATCCTTAAGGAATTTGCTAAACTCGGTTTTTACTGTATTGAAACCTATCGTTTAGGCATAGTATACAGTGGTGGATCCAGAAGTTTCTAACTAGGAGACGAGTAAGTTATATTGTGCAACAAGTTACATTTGGGCAGAAAGCCAAGAATAATCATCGTGAGCACAGGATTTTGGATAGGCTCTATAATGTTTCAGTTAACACAAGAATCCATACAAAATCTTTATAAGAACGTAAACGTCTGTCTTTTCTAAAGTCCCTGGTGCTGCCGTGTCAAACACGTAACAATTTAGCGATATGAGAAACATTTCAGGAACAAATTCCAAAACATGTTTCTGGAAAAGTTGTCCGAACAATCTATTGATCATCAAGGGTCATTTTTCTACATTGTATCAGGCTATAAAGCATATGTTGGTGACAAAGGATAGGGAACACACTACAAAAGTATCACAAGTCTAAAACTGACATCTACCAGCTAGCTGACCAATCTCGAGATCGGACGCATAAATCTTCAGTCTCTGAGCTTCTGACAAGTCGACATTTCAATCATTGTCTTGTAATAAATTCGATCAGTGACGAACAACCGGTGTATGAAAATATGACGCAGAAACCTAAGAGCCATTTAGATTTAGGCTTGGAGACTTGCAGAGCAAATGAGTCTAAGTGAGACTAAAGAGTATTGCGCCAGAACGCTTAGTCAAGTTAAAACCGTATGCTCTCAGAGGACGTCTCTGTTCAAGCAGTGTGAAAATGTTTTCGTCTGACATAAAATTGAAAAAATTAAATTACGATAATCTATTAAAATGTTTGAAAAAAATTGCGAAGCGGAAATACTTGAAAGTAGTATTACCGGCCGTGGGCTGGTGGTAGCAAATGACTTGATTTAACTCTGGTTGGCTGCTGGCCAACTAAATAGAAACGCGATTAGATACACGTTGTTCACTTCAACTATGCGTCTGAGAAGTGTAGATTTATATGGGCATAGAGACATCACCGAAATCTATAGTTACAGGCAGAAACGCACTTTTGCCGACCTTAAAAGAAACCATTAAGATCATGGAATGAAAATAACTTTTTCAACTTGCCAACCTCGATTGCAAAAAAGCTTCAACTGGGGTTATTCGGTGATGGAATGAAATTCTGACTACGCTTTTTTTGCTTCCTGCGTTGAAATTTTTTTAGATTCAAAAGCATTTTATCATTATGATACATGAGATAGCTGTGTAAAAATGGTCGTAGGACCAAAGGTCTTCAGCAAGCTTGTTTTGAATTAAAGGGTATTTTGAAAAAACGATTGCCTGCAGCATTAAACCAAAAAAATTGATTATAATCACTAAAAATCAGGCATGTTTATATTTCGTTATTTTACAACACTTTATCTTGCTCCTCGATTAGGTTACAGAATTGTTGCTTGTCCCATCTTAAACTCCAGACAGTGACGCACGAGTTGTTGCACTTTAGATTGAATTAAATTAAGATTTCAAGTTTACACTGTAAAAAATGGGGAGTCAAATTGACTCTCTCGGAAACAGGCTTTTCCTGACTACACAAACTGAATCAAATTTGACTCCGCCAGAGTCAACAGTGAATCGGATTTGACTCTGGCGGAGTCAAATTTGCTCAGTTTGCGTAGTCGGGAAAAACCTGTTTTAGAGAGTCAATTTAACTAGCCCATTTTGTACAGTGTAGTAAACAAGCAAACTTAACCCTTTCTCGCATGAATATTTTCAATTTCATAAGAGATATGAAATAAAGGTAACATTCGATCCCCAGTCTCACGGTTTGGAGGCGTTTACG
>JASANG010000144.1:0-10051 GCA_030248215.1 Enoplolaimus lenunculus
CTTACGATAGCCAGCGTCCCAAACCTTAGTCAATAAAACTCGGCCCAATCCTTCGACTCATTGGCTTCCGGTCAAGCTGAATTGTTCCAGTTTAGGCATGTTGTCTACCAAATTGTTCCGAGCACCTCTCTCAACTAGGATCGGAAGCGGATCTTCGCTCTAAAATTTCTAACGAGACCTGCTGGATTCCCTTGTCAAGGAAAGGACACTCTAGATAATCCCAACAATGGGTCCAAGGAAAGCACACACCTTTGATGGAGACACGAAAGGTGAAGTTTTTGCAGTCAAACCCTTCAAAACTGAATATTTAGATGACAAAACTGGTTTTCTTAAGAACATGTCCATTTAGAACCAAGGTTTTCATAAAAAATCTGCACATAGTGAAATAAACATCCCTGCTGGACACCACTTAATCATGTATGGTGAGCTAGGTGTTAGGAAGTCAATCAGCCCTTCTAGTTGCTAGGGTTCAATTCCGAATAGCCTAAGTGGTGCCTCCTCAGTTTTACAAACTGACTTGAAATAATGCGTTAATACTGATAACGTTGTGAACCTCGTCAAGTTTTACGGTCAGAAAGTAATTCTTTTTATCGGTAAGGTGGCTTGTCCACATTTTGTAATAGTGGCAAGCCAGCTAGTTCTTACAAATAGCTAGAATTTTTTAGTAAACTTTACTATTGCTAGTTGTGCTTACTTTTGATCGTCTTATTGCTACAATCCTAGCAAAATTTTAGACGGAGCTTCATTCTTACTGATGCAATATTACATTTTGGAAATAAGGTATTGTTGATCTAACTTCTGTTTAGTGAATAAAGCTGTTAGTTGTGTATTGAACCTAGATTGTACTCAACTGAAGTAGACGCTACTTGCATCATTGATGCTTTGTGTGGGGGCACACAAGCGACCAAAACCCGAATCTAGGCTCTCAACCTTTTGATATTTTAAGTTATGTAGGTATTGTAGAATCTAAAGCCCGAAGGTTTAAACTACCTCGCTTAACATTGCTATTGCTTGCACATGTGGTATACTTTCTTAAGGTCGTACTTAAGGTCAAGGAGACGGAAAATCGAGGTTTGGAGCCAGATTTTGGTAGACGCCTTACTGGATCAGAGCCAATAAAACCAGAAATGACGTAGAGATTTTAATATTTACAAAATTCTAGTCTTCAGGACGCCGAACTAAGAGATCAATTCAAAACCAAATAAAAAGAACTACTCCAGAATACCGAACGCCACCTTTGGGATAGAACTGATTTAACAATTTACGTGACCTTTCGGAAGTTTTTACTACGCGTGGGAGACTATCAACCACTGGACACGTCGGCTTACTATTGGTAGATCCACAGCCAGAACACCTGTGAGGTATAGCACTCGGATTTGTCCGCAGAACTACCTATTGACCGTATTCTGTAAAGTATTTAATTTGTCTACCTCTTTGACAAAAAGTTTTTGGGTCAAAAGGGGTGGATACTTTCATTTTAGGCGTGGAATGAATAGGGGAAAATTTTCAAAACCTAACGATTTTTGAGCAAACGCCGGATGAGGGTGGTATAACCAAAATCCGAATTCGGGTTGCACCGTACATATAAATCGTATTTTCTATTCAGTTACAGCATTACCTTTGAAGATACTAGGGAATATTAACGCGAAAAATTCGGTTAGGCAAAGAAGGAATTTTTCTAATTTTTCTCGGAAAAACAACCCTGATTAATGCGATAATGCAGCGGAAATTTAGAGAAACAATAGAAATAGATTTTCAACGAAATCTTGGGAGTGAAGCAAGTGAGAAGTGAAGCACAACTTTTGTAGTTAAAATATACATGATTTTAATTTTGCACTGGTCCAGTTAGGGAACTGCACCCAATGTCTTTGAATATCGCGGCGCGAAATGTTTTTTGAAACTGGAATAGTGAAAAAATTGCTATCGAAACGACTTAGCGAGAAAAACTTTTTTGACGTGTCTAAGTCCAGAATTGAATTGAAAAAGAACTTTTTCTAGGACCCTAATGCTGGCAAAATTGGGCGCAACCAACCTTATTATATCATTAGTTCAATATTCACATCAATAGGTAACGCTGGTGTCGCAAATATTTTAGAATCTAATGTTTGAAAAACATCTGGCAGTAATGGGTCATCCGCGTTATACTGTCTACGCTACTGTAAAAACTGTCCCCACATACGAGCCCCTAAGTCTGTAGTTTCATTGTTTCCAAATTACATGTCCAAATGTCTCTCATATCCTGTGTAGTCCCTGCTGACAACTCGCATTCTCTCTAGATGACCTGTACTTGGTCATGTTGCCGTCCATACCCATGATAAATTGTCAATACGTTATTTAAAGAACATCTGTTTTGTCCAGAGTCTGTCAGAGGGACTCAGCTTATTTCATAACACAAAGATTGTCGGAAGAAACTTTGCTTAGCGATCATACAGGGTGTGTTCGAAGGAACTCGTATTTGTCAGACACTGTGTCTAGACAGTACCTACATTGTCTTTGGTGCCTTTGAAGGTCCTGCTGCTAAAATCCACTAGCTAATTACACCTTAGTTTTTATAGCTTAACGACATTGTCGTGTTGTCCCGCCTTTAAAACCAGGTGTGTGGACAATTTTTTGCAACAGCGTAGACGGTATTACGCGGATGACTCATAATCGATCAGTCTTGTTCGAAGTGTAATTTAAAATTGTTCCGCGAGACTGGCCCCACAAGCATGTGCTTCAAAACAGTCTTTCCCACTCTAACCGAAGCTGACAGCGAAGAATTGTGCTTGACGTAAATTTTTTGTTTTGTTTTTGTCATCGTCCTCGAACGATGACTCAGTTTTCGCTCACCGCTATCGTCAAAAAGTATGTGTTATGAACACAAAAGAGTGTTTTTGATGTTTAATTGCAAATTCTCGACTAGAGTTTTTCACCGTTCAGTATAAAACCGCAACCGGTACCGCGGCCATATCGGTAGTAAATGTTACATAGACACAAAATTATATTTCCGGTGCTGCTGGTTTTATAGCTTGGTTCAATTTTAAGAGTTTACTTGTCAGGATCCTTTAAAAAAGAAACCAAAACTAATATGCTTGAAAACAGTTTTACAGATATTTGCTAAAATAAGAAAATTAAACGTTATTTTAACTACTTGTTTTCGTTGCACCTCCCGCTTCAGCTCCTGCAAATTTTTCTATCTTGCTTTCGGTATTTTAAACCTCCGGTTGCACCCTGGAAGCAGTCATAGCAAATATTTGTCGAGTGTAGGTGTGCAACACAAGATCAGCCACAACAACTTCTACCACATATGGGTGCAAAGCCAAACCAAAATGATGCATACGAACTGTTGCAGCACATTTGTGCAGCCAAGTAGCACCTCTGCTCCATTAACTCAACCCAACAGCATCTTGCTACTCACTGCGCCGAGAGTACGACTGCAGAGCGTGAAAACAAACAGTAACTGACTTAAACTTCGTAAATATCAAAACCTGTCCAAATCGACAAATGAAATTAAAAAGTAGCTTATTATAATAACCTTTGCTTGCTTCTTCTTTTTCTCTTTCTTGGTCTGTGTGTAAATATGTGTAAATGTACTTACATAAATTCATTAATCAAAGCCGTATACGTGAGCGCGCATACCAGCCAAGAAACTGTAAAGAGCCAAACAAGAAGCCCAGTTTTGAACCCTAAACGAATTTGTTGGAAGGATGTTATATACGGCAATTCTATATAGACACAAAGCTACTTAGTTCGAATAGGCGAATGAGAGTAAGGCATTTCGGTGACCTTTCAGGAGTTTTTATCAAACCAGGGGACAATAATTCACTAGACACACCGTATTACTATTTATGGTTCTACAGCCAGAACACCTGCGACACCAATTGACGTTTGCCGAAAAAACTGTAAGTATTGCGGAAACAAAATAAAATGTTATCCTGTTTCAAAGTTGTGCACTTGCACCCTTACCCTTCACCTTTGCGGTTCTGCTTCGTACGTTTTTAGCTTATATAATTTTTATGTAGTTTTTGTATGAACAACATATTTATCAAATTTCGAATAAGCGAATCGCAACATATTTTTTGTAATTTTAAAACGTGCGATCTAGCATGCATATGCAGCAAAACTGATTTGGAATTTTTTATTAGTTTTAAGTTATCTCATTCATTCTTCATCCGTATCCTGAAACAACACAATCGCTAAAATTTGACTTTAAAATGAAAACTTCACGCAAACAACACCAGAAGTCCCAATTTTGTTTCACACATTTTTCACAAATATATGTTTACTTTTAGCAGTCCATTCAAATCCAATCTTGTATTCAAATCTCCAGCGATTATGGTGGGATACGCCGTAAAATCGGGTTCCATCCTAAAACATAGTATAAAAGATTCTAAGTTTTTTCTTGCATAAGCAATATCTTATGCAACGCTCTTACACGTGACGGAGTCTGCTAAAGCAGTTAAAATGAGCTGAAGTGATTGCTAAAATCAAAATCACTGTCGTAAAAGTATTATGCAAAATGTTAGAAAATTCGACGATCAACATACAGGATATGCGAGGTTCATACCTATTGCGAGCTTGGCATATGTTTTGGCACTTTGAACATTGCGGTATGCATTAATTTTTTTTGTTAAACTACGTTTTCAAAACATTTACTCACCCATATGGGACAGTAAAGATGCCTGCACGTATGCCTTATATATGCCAACATAATTAACCTTAATAAAGCTTGCACTTTAAACAGCTCAGCACTGTGAGCTTATGTAAGGTCTGATCAATCTGTTTTTGCAATATATCTTTCAAAAAATATAAAGAAATTACACTAGCTATAAGGATTGTTAAGAAAATCGCAAGGTATCTATATTTCTGACAAATCGAAGACTAGTTACCCGTAGCTACAAACGGAAAGTACACATCTTGGTAGTAGCTAGCTACCCACCGATTAATATGGGTTGTTTCTTCCTTCAACTATGGTTTGGTGACAAAAGAGGCACCAGACTCCTACTGAGTTTGCTTGTAAAACATTTATAATATTTGCGGTTTTTTCTATGTCACACACACATTACCATACGTGCACTCCGCACATTCATCGTCCCCTATACTTTTTTAAAAAGGCTACTGTATTGGCCCGAATAAGAGGGGGTAATAAGAGGAGGGTATCCCCATTTTATGTCCCGATCAATAGGAGTCCGTATCCCTAATAAGAGTCAGCAAGCGGATAGAGTCCCTAAACCATAATTACAGTCGTCTATAAATGACAATTATCCCTAATTGAAGCGAATAAATGACTCCAAGACCAAATAAAGTTGAGTTCAAAACTTAAAGCGTACTTAAGTTTTGAAAATAATATTCCAAGGTATAACCTTGCATTATCGCTCAAGCTTTTGATGCAAGGCAAAAAACGTTTAATACAGCGGATAGTTGCAATACCGAATATATATATTTTAGTAACGAAGGACGGCGGAGGGCGGGTTAAAAATAAGTAACAGTCCGTAACCGAATAACAAGGCGGGTACCTTCTGTAGAGGCCAAATAAATATCAGACCCCCTACTAGCTATCCTTTTATTGCTAAACTCTGCGGGGACATTTTGGCTGTAAAGAAAAAATGCATTGCCGGACATTTTGTGTACAGTTTGCGCATTATGTTAATATTAAATATAGAGTTGCGCGAACTGTGTGAAATTATCGTTACAGTCTAAAAGTTGTCCACGGAAACCGCTAAATAAGATAATTAATTTATTGCGTTGTTTTTTTGCATTTGTTACGGAATATTATTTTCAAAACATACGCTAAGCTAAAACCAACGTGGTCTTGGTTCATTTATTAGCTTCAATTCCAGATAATTGTCATTTATAAAAACAATTAATAGATTAGGGACTCTATCCGCGCTGACTCTCTAGGGATACGGACTCCTATGATCGGGAACGTAAAATGGGGATACCCTCCTCTATACCCATATCAGGGGCCAATACAGTAGCCTTTAAAAAAAGTATCAGGACGATGAATGTGCGGAGTAGCGTATAGATTAATATGTGTGTAGCATAGAAAAAACCGCAAACTATTATAAATGTTACAAGCAAACTCGGGAGAAGTCGTGCCCACTTGTCACCAAACCGTGGTGAAGGAAGAAACAGACCCATCTAATCGTGGTAGCTAGCTACTACAATACTTTCCGAGTTTAGCTACGAGTAACTAGTCTTCGATTGTCAGAAATATGATCCTGCGTCTAACAATCCTATAGCTAGTTAATTTCTATATTTTTTGAAAGATATGTGAAAACGATAATAGACCTACATACTACCGCAGTTCAGTATTTAAAGTGCAAGCTTATTAAGTAAGTATGTGGCATCTATAAGCATACTATAAGCATCTTACTGTCCCATATGGTGAGTAAATTTTTGAAAACATTTTAACAGAAAAAATAATGCATACGCCAATTTCAAAGTGCCAAAACATATGCCAAGCTCGCAATAGTATTGAACCTCGCATATCCTGTATGTTGATCGTCGAATTTTCTAACATTTTGCATAATACTTTCAGACCGTGATTTTGATTTTAGCAATCACTTCAGCTCATTTTAACTGCTTCAGCAACTCCGTCACGTTAAGAGCTTTAATAAGATATTGCTATGCAAGAAAAAACTAGAATCTTTATACTATTTCAGATCGAACTCATTACCTATCCACTCGCTGGAGATTTGAATACAAGATTGGATTTGAATGGACTGCTAAAAGTAAACATATATTTGTGAAAAATGTGTGAAACAAAATTGAGACTTCTGGTGTTGTTTGCGTAAAGTTTTAACTTAAAGTCAAATTTTAGCGATTGTCTTGTTTCAGGATACAAATTAGAAGAATGAATGAGATAACTTAAAACTAATAAAAAATTCCAAATCAGTTTTGCTGCATATGCATGCTAGATCGCACGTTTTAAAATTACAAAAAATATGTTGCGATTCGCTTTGTCGAAATTTGGTAAATATGTTGTTCATACAAAAACTACATAAAAATTATATAAGCTAAAAACGTACAAAGCAAAACAGGAAAGGTGAAGGGTAAGGTTAGCAAGTGCACAAGTTTGAAACGATATAACATATTTATTTTGTTTCCGCAATACTTACAGTTTTTTCGGCAAACGTCAATTGGTGTAGCAGGTGTTCTGGCTGTAGAACCATAAATAGTAATTACTGGTGTGTCTAGTGAATTATTGTCCGCTGGTTTGATAAAAACTCCTGAAAGGTCACCGAAATGCCTTACTCTCATTCGCCTATTCGAACTAAGTAGCTTTGTGTCTATATAGAATTGCCGTATATAACATCCTTCCAACAAATTCGTTTAGGGTTCAAAACTGGGCTTCTTGTTTGGCTCTTTACAGTTTCTTGGCTGGTATGCGCGCTCACGTATACGGCTTTGATTAATGAATTTATGTAAGTACATTTACACATATTTACACACAGACCAAGAAAGAAAAAAGAAGAAGCAAGCAAAGGTTATTATAATAAGCTACTTTTTAATTTAATTTGTCGATTTGGACAGGTTTTGATATTTACGAAGTTTAAGTCAGTTACTGTTTGTTTTCACGCTCTGCAGTCGTACTCTCGGCGCAGTGAGTAGCAAGATGCTGTTGGGTTGAGTTAATGGAGCAGAGGTGCTACTTGGCTACACAAAATGTGCTGCAACAGTTCGTATGCATCATTTTGGTTTGGCTTTTACACCATATGTGGTAAAAGTTGTTGTGGCTGATCTTGTGTTGCACACCTACACTCGACAAATATTTGCTATGACTGCTTCCAGGTGCAACTAGGAAGTTTAAAATACAAAGCAAGATTGAAAAATTTGCAGGAGCTGAAGCGGGAGGTGCAACGAAAACAAGTAGTTAAAATAACGTTTAATTTTCTTATTTTTAGCAAATATCTGTAAAACTGTTTTCAAGCATATTAGTTTTGGTTTCTTTTTTTAAAGGATCCTGACAAGTAAACTCTTAAAATTGAACCAAGCTATAAAACCAGCAGCACCGGAAATATAATTTTGTGTCTATGTAACATTTACTACCGATATAGCCGCGGTACCGGTTGCGGTTTTATACTGAACGGTGAAAAACTCTAGTCGAGAATTTGCAATTAAACATCAAAAACACTCTTTTGTGTTCATAACACATACTTTTTGACGATAGCGGTGAGCGAAAACTGAGTCATCGTTGGAGGACGATGACAAAAACTCAAAACAAAAAATTTACGTCAAACACAACTTCTCGCTGTCAGCTTCGGTTAGAGTGGGAAAGACTGTTTTGAAGCACATGCTTGTGGGGCCGTGCGCGGAACAATTATAAATTACACTTCGAACAAGACTGATCGATTATGAGTCATCCGCGTAAAGTACCGTCTACGCTGTTGCAAAAAATTGTCCACACACCTGGTTTTAAAGGCGGGACAACGCGACAATGTCGTTAAGCTATAAAAACTAAGGTGTAATTAGCTAGTGGATTTTAGCAGCAGGACCTTCAAAGGCACCAAAGACAATGTAGGTACTGTCTAGACACAGTGTCTGACAAATACGAGTTCCTTCGAACACACCCTGTATGATCGCTAAGCAAAGTTTCTTACGACAATCTTTGTGTTATGAAATGGCTCAGTCCCTCTGACAGACTCTGGACAAAACAGATGTTCTTTAAATAACGTATTGACAATTTATCATGGGTATGGACGGCAACATAGCAGAGTTACAGGTCATGTGAGAGAATGCGAGTTGTCAGCAGGGACTACACAGGATATGAAGAAGCATTTGAGACATGTCAATTGGAAGAAAGATGAACTACAGACTTCGGGGCTCGTATATTGGGGACAGTTTTTACAGTAGCGTAGACAGTATAACGCGAATAACCCATTACTGCCAGATGTTTTTCAAACATTAGATTCTAAAATATTTGCGACACCAGCGTTACCTATTGATGTGAATATTGAACTAATGATATAATAAGGTTGGTTGCGCCCAAATTTTGCCAGCATTAGGGGTCCTAGAAAAAGTTCTTTTTCAATTCAATTTGTGGGACTCAGACACGTCAAAAAAGTTTTTCTCGCTAGGTCGTTTTGATAGGGTTTAGCTATTCCAGTTTTCGGACATTTAGCACCGCGATATTAAAGACATTGATCCAGTTCCCTAACTGGACAGGTGAAAATACCAAAATCATGTATTGTTAACTACAAAAGTTGTGCTTCACTTCTCACTGCTTCACTCCCAAGATTTCGTTGAAAATCTATTTCTATTGTTTCTCAAATTTCCGCTGCATTATCGCATTAATCAGGGTTGTTTTTCCGAGAAAAATTAGAAAAATTCCTTCTTTGCCTAACCGAATTTTTCGCGTTAATATTCCCTAGTATCTTCAAAGGTAATGCTGTAACTGAATAGAAAATACGATTTATATGTACGGTGCAACCCGAATTCGGATTTTGGTTATACCACCCTCATCCGGCGTTTGCTCAAAAATCGTTAGGTTTTGAAAATTTTCCCCTATTCATTCCACGCCTAAAATGAAGTATCCATCTTTTGACCCAAAAACTTTTTGTCAAAGAGGTAGACAAATTAAATACTTTACAGAATACGGTCAATAGGTAGTTCTGCGGACAAATCCGAGTGCTATACCTCACAGGTGTTCTGGCTGTGGATCTACCAATAGTAAGCCGACGTGTCCAGTGGTTGATAGTCTCCCACGCGTAGTAAAAACTTCCGAAAGGTCACGTAAATTGTTAAATCAGTTCTATCCCAAAGGTGGCGTTCGGTATTCTGGAGTAGTTCTTTTTATTTGGTTTTGAATTGATCTCTTAGTTCGGCGTCCTGAAGACTAGAATTTTGTAAATATTAAAATCTCTACGTCATTTCTGGTTTTATTGGCTCTGATCCAGTAAGGCGTCTACCAAAATCTGGCTCCAAACCTCGATTTTCCGTCTCCTTGACCTTAAGTACGACCTTAAGAAAGTATACCACATGTGCAAGCAATAGCAATGTTAAGCGAGGTAGTTTAAACCTTCGGGCTTTAGATTCTACAATATCACAGTACGTAACTGAACCAAGAACA
>JASANG010000211.1:0-10051 GCA_030248215.1 Enoplolaimus lenunculus
TTTACGTCTGTGCAAATTTTGAGATCTGCAATTGCAGCTGTGCGTTAGTTTAAAAACCTATTACTAACTGAATTGCTAATAGTTCCTATAACCTTCAACCAGCCAATGGAAAATTTCCAAATTAGGCCAATTGTTCGCATCATTTGATTGCACCTACATCTGCAACAAGTTTGACAATTTTATCAGCCATAGGTCGTTACTTTGAAAAGCTCTTGTTCACTGGTGATAGGCGCTACATACATTTGAGAATGCGGGACGAACAAATCCAGATTTGTAAATCTAATCATAACACGTTAAGCACAAATTCAGTTGCATTATCCAGCATTAACAGTTTCTACCCGGTTTGATGCAATAGCAAGCGGCGGTCGCATAACCGTCCTTCGCTGGCGGTTTGGGGCCGCCCTCTCCACAGCCTAGGCTCCAAATAAGGATAAAACCACGGTTTTGTATCTTTGCCTTCTCGCTCGCTACCTTTTTTCACTTTTATCGTACGCTATGTTACCTGAATAACTGCACCGATCGCTTGATTTGCATAGAAAAGCACATTCGGATGCAGAACTGACGTTAAGATTTCGCGTTTGAGACGCATCTGGAAGTGGTTCGTTGTAGTCTGAGACTTCGTATTGGATTGTCGGAATATCTTGATCTGTAACAGAATTCACAAAATTCTATTCCGACTTTCCTCTATCACAGTTTATCTTTACCCTCCTAGAATTTCCATAAGTAACGGAAAACAGCGGTTCAATTTTACGTAGCTATATTTGTCATAAATAAAGCAGGTCGCTAAAATTATGGTTCTGGAAAGAAAACTTTACGGTAGTTATAATATATGACCTAGTTTCTTATTACGGCAACCATGTCATTCACACTGATGTTGTTAGCAAGTGTGTATACATTGCTCTGCATTCGATCCATGCACTTTGGATACTTTTCACATACATGTGAACACAAATTTGCAAACACAACTTTTAATATTATGGCGTTAGTTTATATTTCAACGGTCTTGAGAGCATATTTAAACGTAAATGACAGCAACATAAGGAACAACACTATAATTGTCGCGAAAGCGAAGATGTTTTGTGGGTTGATGGTTATTATGCAAAACAGGAGTTATGCAAAGTGGGCACTGCAGTTAGCTTAGACTAGTTTTTGTTTACCAGGCAGATAAGAAGTGTGGTTATTGCGGGGTTGTATGAACAGTGTCGGTTAAAATGTGATTAGTATAAATAAACTTTTGAATTATACGAAATAGTAATATTTTATTGATATGGTCCTTCGGTATCAACGTCGAAACTGGTGACTTTCAGCGAGCCTTTCAGCTGAAAAAATACTCGTAATTATTGCCTCTGCACATTTATCGCCTTCGACAGCTGCAGTCAGCATTTAAAACTGCAAGTCAAATCGTATCGTATCGTTAACTGTGTTTGTCTAATTTTTCGAATTGTGCGCCGCTATATTGCATTCGCCTTTATCGGACCTTTTCCCGGTAATTGATTTTTGTTCAAGATCCCTCGTTTTTGCTTTCTTGGTGTGCTCGCGTATCGAACCGGACATTCGAAGTAAGTTAAAATTAACTTGTATACTTCAGAATCCTTCAATGAATAAGGAACAAGAATTAACTTATGCGAGTAGTGCTACAGCAGCTAAACTAGTACCAACGTGGAAACGTCAACGTCAAATGCTTCGAACCAATGCTTTTAAAGAAGTGCAAAAGCTGCAGCAACTTTTGAACCCTGTCACAGACGAAGCGTCAGCATGTGTATCACGTGATAAAGTGAAGGATTACCGAGGTAGGTTAAATTTGCTTGATCAATCCATTCTTTCTTACCTTGATGATGCCAACATTGATGACTTCCTGACGAAGTCGGAGGAATTAGAACAACAAATCGTTGAAGCATTATTCAACGCAGATTACCAAATCAATAAGACCCAAACTACGGCTGTCAAAAGCGCCCAACCAAATCAAGGTAGACAAGCGCCGGATGAAGAAGTGTCTAAGTTACCCAAACTCCAAATTAAACCATTTGAGGGTGATTCACTCAAGTGGAGAGAATTTTGGGAAAGCTTCAACGTTGCTGTTCACAATAAACCAAAACTGTCTGCGGTTGAAAAATTCCAGTATCTAAAATTTTTCCTCGCCGGGGAGGCGCTTCGGATTGTCGAGGGTTATCAGCTGTCGGCGGACACGTACGATTCCGCACTCGAAGCGCTGAAAGAGCGCTACGACAACCCAGAGTTTGCGATTTTCGCTCACTTGGATGCAATTATTTGCATGAAGGAGTCCTCCAAAGATCCAGTAGATTTGCAACGAATTTTTGATGCTCAAGAAGCCTTTGGTCGCGTGTTCACTCCGCTGATATTGTCGAAGGTTCCTCAATACATTAGAATTGATCTGCATCGCCGAAATGGAACTGCTCCATGGACCCTGAACAACCTTCGCAAGTTCTTAAAGGATGAAATTGCAGCTCGTCAATTTGGTTCCCATTCACTTGGCTCTTCATCATCCAATGGCAAAAATGGTCAAGCCAAACAGGATTCGAAACCAACGAAACCCCAAAATCGCGCGAGTACGGTATCTTCGTTGTTCATGTCTGGTCAGAAATCAAAGGGTGCTCAAGCTCCGAAATATCCATGTGCGTACTGTAACGTCTTAGGTCACTTTCCCAGTGACTGTGACAAGTACACCAGTCCTGATGCTCGTCGTGCTGTCCTAAAAGATTGTTGCTATCTCTACTTGCGCAAAGGTCATCATATAGCTGAGTGCCGATCAAAAGTCACGAAGTGTAAGCACTGCGGACAAGAACGTTCGCATCATCGTAGCCTGTGTAACAAGCATTTCAAACGTGACACACCCACCCAACCAAATGGTTCTGTACCAGCTAATTCCTTGATTGCCAACACTCCTAACAGTCCTCTCCCTAGCAGGCGTGTAGTATTGCCGACCGCTTTGGCTTACGTCAAGGGTACCAAAGACCGTATCTTAGCCAGACTTATCTTTGATTCTGCTTCCACACGCAGTTTCGCTCGTACCGGACTCTTAAAGCAAATTGGAGCTCATCATCGCGGAGATGAAGTTTTAGGTTTAGCCGGCATTCAGGCTAAAAGTCGTAAAGTGAACACATTCGGATCGTTTGAACTCAGAATCGTCGCCGTCGATGGCGAAGAGTTGCCTCTCATCGTCAACTCGATGAAATCTATTTCATGCCCAATCGTAAAACAAGCTGTATGCTTGTCTGACTACCCAATTCTGTCCAACATACCGTTGTCAGATCCACCATCGCCGGATCAAACGGAAGTCGTGTTGGATATTTTAATTGGCATTGACTATTTCTTTCGGTTTGTCACCGCTGAGCAAATCACTTTATCGCCAAGCCTAGTGTTGATGGGCACGAAATTTGGATATGTCATGGCCGGTTGTACAGAACTGGCCAATTGTAATCATTACAGCGGTTCTGTAGATTCGTCGCTACTTTTGCTCGCTACTGGTAATGATTCCAAGCTAGATGATGATTTGGAACGTTTGTGGAAGCTTGAGGATGTCGGAACAAAGGACATTGTCCAATCTAACGACGATATGAAGGCGGAAAAGCTGTTCATGGATAGTATACGGTTTGATCCTACGGCACAAACGGTAAGTTGTGAAGTGGCCTGGAAGTCATACTCTCCCGACCTTCCTAAGAATTTTAGTACGGCGCTTGGCCGTTTGAGAAGTTTGCTAAATCGCCATGATCTAACAACACTTGAAGTGTATGACAACACAATCAAGGATCAGTTAGCCAAAGGAGTGATTGAAATAGCACCCTTGATCCCAGATAGTTCCCTTGTGCATTATTTGCCACATCACGCTGTCATTCGTCCCGGTAAAGCGACAACTAAGCTGAGAGTGGTTTACGATGCTTCATGCAAGTCAAACAGCTGTGATTCCAGCCTAAATGATTCTTTGTATCGTGGTCCTATTTTGATGTCCGATTTGTGGGGTTTGTTGATGCGCTTTCGAAAATACCGAATTGGTATCACCAGCGACATCGAAAAGGCATTCTTGCAAGTCATGTTGGATAAATTTGATAGGGATGTTACGCGATTCATCTGGGTTCGTGACCTACAGAAACCGCCCATTTCTGACAGTCTTGTCATATATCGTTTCACTCGTGTTCTGTTTGGCGTGAAAGCCTGTCCGTATATGCTGGCGGGCACCATTAAACACCATTTGACTCAAAGTGGTTCAACTATTGCTAAAGATATCTTAGACAACTGTTATGTTGATAATGTCATTTTTTGTCTAGGTGACGATGAACAAGCACTGCAATATTATACAGAATCAAAGGCTCTCTTTGCATCTGCTGGCATGAACCTACGAGAATGGAGGTCGAATAGTCCTAAAGTTATGTCCAATATTCCACAAAAGGATCATGCCAACGGCAGCGAAGCTGCCGTTCTGGGCATGAATTGGTGTTCACGCCAAGATACACTGTCGTGTGTCTCATCGTTTGACTCCCATTTGTTGTGTGACACCAAACGAGACATGCTGAAAGCGTTGGCAAGCTTGTTTGATCCACTCGGTGTGATGTCTCCGGTAACCATTATAGGGAAAATCATTCTACAGAAACTGTGGAAGACTCGCATTGATTGGGATACCAGTGTACCGTCTGACTGCCAAAAGGAATGGAAGACCTTTTACGGCGAATTCGTGATGCTTGGTTCAGTAGTGGTGCCGCGTGATATAAACTACAATGACGGTGTTGAGGTACAATTGCACGCATTTTGCGACGCTTCAAAAGAAGCATATGGTTCGGCGATATACGTTCGGACCTGCTCTTGTCCAGTTGCATGCAATCTGATCTTCGCAAAGTTCCGAGTCAGTCCCATCAACAAACAACAGCTCACGATCCCTAAGCTTGAGCTCAATGCTCTGAACCTAGGCTGCAAACTCCTGTTGTACGTTCAGCGAGAGCTGAAAATTCAGAATTGTAAATTCTTCGCTTGGACAGACAACATGTGTATTTTGCAGTGGGTCAACAAAGTAGAAAAGTCATCGTTATTTGTCAAGAATCGCATACAACAAATACGTCAATGCTCCCAAGTTCAACTTCGCCACGTACCTACGGAGTCAAATCCCGCGGATTATCCAACGCGTGGTATGACAATTTCTCAGCTGAAGGCCTCGTCAGAATGGTGGCATGGCCCCACCTGGCTGCACGAGTCATCTTCAAGTTGGCTTGAGACCCCCAGATGAGCGAAGACGGGCGACTCTGAATCGACACTCACTACAAGCATTGTTGCTGTGAGTTCTAGACCAACAATCACAGTGATTGAGCCGGCACGATACTCGTCGCTGTGGAGGCTCCTGCGGGTTGCCTCTTGGGTCTTAAGGTTTCGACACAATGCGGCCAACAAACAACGTCGAAGTGGCGATTTGGACGCAGTAGAAATACAGAAGTCGTTGGAATCGCTGATAGCTGTCGAGCAGTCGAAGTGCGACCTTGACAGGCCAAACTTTACACAATTAGGACTGTTCAAATATTCACAAGGACTTGTCAGGTGCAGTGGTCGTATCGATAACGCCGATGTTCCGTACGACACACGCTATCCCATTCTGTTACCCATAAAATGTGCTCTCACCGACTTAATTGTGTTGGATAAACACAAGCGACTAGCGCATACGGGCACCCAGCACGTGTTAGCCGCTGTTCGTGACAAATACTGGATTTCCAAAGGCCGCTCTGAATTGAAACGCATCATACATAGGTGCCAACAATGTCGTAAGCTAAAAGGAGGTCCGTACAAGACGCCACCGCCCCCGCCACTGCCATCGTTTCGTACTGAAGAAAAGCACTGCTTCGCATCTGTTGGACTTGACTATTTGGGCCCATTACATATTCGTGGCCATGACAGCATCATGTCAAAGGTATGGATTTGCTTGTTTACCTGTTGCAACACTCGAACTCTTCATTTGGAGGTAATTCCGGATATGACAGCTGGAGAGTTTCTACTGGCTCTTCGTAGATTTGCCGCGATGTATGGCGCACCATCCTTCATTGTGTGTGACAATGCGCGTCAGTTTCATTTAGCAAAGCGAGTGTCGGATCGTATCTGGCGCGATGTGTGTGAGGCGGCAGAAGTGAAGGAATTCTGTATACATCGTGGGATACATTGGAAATTTATTGTCGAATTCGCGCCGTGGTTTGGAGGCTTCTATGAACGACTTGTACAGATCGCCAAGATCGCCCTTCGGTCGATGATTCAGAATCAACTACTGTCTCTTGTTGAATTACAAACGGTGTGCGCCGAAGCGTCGTTTATCATTAATTCTCGTCCTCTCACGTACTCCGGTGACGACGTAGGCTCAGGGATGATTTGTCCAAACGATTTCATCAGTAGAAGCCGTGAGCATTTCCCATCCACGCACGCTCTTGATGAAGTTGATCCTGACTATACTCGTGATTCTGGTCATAATCTTCGTTTGAAATGGAGGAGACTTGACAATAAACTTCGGGCGTTCTGGAATCTGTGGCGTTTTCATTATCTTGTTGCGTTGCGTGAGACAAGCTGGTGTCCGAAAACACGAGCTTCTTCCAAAGATTCTCTTACCGTTGGTTCCGTAGTTCTGGTCAAAGAGGCGTTAGTACCCAGGACATAGTGGACGTTGGGACGCATCGTTGAGCTGTACTACAGTGGTGATTCGGTCGTGAGAGCAGCCAAAATCAAATTACCAAACGGGAAGGTGCTACAACGCCCGTTGAGGCTGCTGTATCCAGTCGAAGTGGCAGACCAAATCATGTCGCGTACAAATACAAGTGATGACGTAAACGACAGTCGAGCACAACCCCGTCCAGATACGGAAATTAATTCGCCGTTGTCCACTGTCGATCAGCCGTCTATTAGTTCCATGTCGCGTCCATTCCGGAACGCCGCGTTATAGGCGCGGAAGAACTGGAAAACGCAGATGCTTGAATGAGCTATGAGCATGTTCATAGTTATAATTGCTAAACTGTGATTTATCGCAAATTTCAGCTACAAGTATTGTTGTAGCTGTTTCTATTTTTTCTTTTTAATTTTTAAAATTTACAACTTGCTTGTCGTTAAACACTGTGTAATATACTCTGCAATTTTGCTTCTAGATGCCGGACTACGTCTACGTGCCAGGCGACCATGTGCTGTCACGTTTCCATGTGTTCGAGGAACCGATTGAGCTGTTTAACATCAAAATATCATCGTTAGAGATGGGATACTGGTTTCTCGTCTCCGCTCAACAACTTCCGGGCTCTGACATACCGGATAACCTGCTTTTAAACCCTATTTTGCACCGCAATGCTGCACAGATTCGATCGTGGCTGACAAGCCAGAGATTTGCAAATAACGCCGACTGGTTGTGCTACACTCACCGAGTTTGGCTGGACATTCTGGCGTACCAAATTGAAGTCAACAGTGCTGTCGAGTCCCGCCGCAGTCCTGAGGGTATGATCTATACGGCGGGTGGCAAACAATCTCTATGCGAACGTTTGCGCATAGATGGCATCAACTATCCTGGACTCAACGTTTGGGGAAGTCTTTTGAAGCGGTTCGCCAAAGCATTATTTGGCAATGAGCCCATTCAGCCAACGTTTGGGGTTGCGTCCATGCTAACTATGAGTATTCAAATCGAACCGTCCTTCCCACGGTCCGTGTTACTAGTTTCGGACAGTCAATTCAAACAAGTGAAGTCCATCGCTCATGGCAAATGTATCGCCATGAGTGGGGCAACCTTCGCCGATTTGGTCAGGCGAATCGAGCGACCCGACATCCGGCTGCAGGAATACCGTATGCTCATCCTGTTCGCCGGTATTAATGATTGCCAGAAAGAACCCATCGTAGAGCGGCGTGTTGTTCAGTCGTTGAAACTCTTCTTGCAACGCCTCGTTGTACGCGATGGTCAACGCGTCTTAGTTTGCCCAACATTCTACACTCCCGTTGTCGAAGAATCGTTGATGTATCATCAGCGGGTGAAACATCAGTTGTCCGGTATTCCCCATGCCTCCGTTGTCCACTGGGACACCATTGGAAACCCATTTGTCACTCCCGACCACCAGCTAAATCATAGATTGTTCGAAACTCGTCATCGTTTCCACTTTGTTCACGCTGGTATTCGGGCTGCGTGGAAATCGTTTATGGCTTACATGCCGGAGTTGGAGCAAGTACCCTACACACTCATAGCCGAGGAACAATTTTTTTCTACCGACACTAGTACCTCTCGTTTAACAAAGATGCGCCGCGTAGTCTGAGGGTTCCAGGGTTTTTGTTTTGGGCCGGAATGTCGCGAAAGCGAAGATGTTTTGTGGGTTGATGGTTATTATGCAAAACAGGAGTTATGCAAAGTGGGCACTGCAGTTAGCTTAGACTAGTTTTTGTTTACCAGGCAGATAAGAAGTGTGGTTATTGCGGGGTTGTATGAACAGTGTCGGTTAAAATGTGATTAGAATAAATAAACTTTTGAATTATACGAAATAGTAACATTTTATTGATAATAATTAAAAAAATGAGAATTCTTTTACTGCTAATTGCGTTTTGCAACATATTTCACTTGTTAACAAATCTCAGAGTATATAAATACAACCAAACTAACCAAATTGAAAACATGTCAACATCGCCGGCTCGTTCACGTCGTAATAATCAACCACACTCTCGCATTCTGAGTCAGGCTCAGGTTTATCGCGAATCAAATAACAGACAAATTGTTGAGAATCGGTTTTATTTGGGGCAACAACTGAAATAAAACGAAAACCGCTGTCAAAATTAAAATTTTCACGTTTTTGTCCAATATATCTTCCGTAAAATTAACAATGAATATTAATCATGGCCGCAGTAAACAACTGGAGACATGGTTTGTATACATCATCACATGCAATATGAGCTTTACAGTTACCATACTATATTTATGAACTAAGCAAAAACCAAGCTTAGGCGTAATCGTCACTGGAAGTCCAAACCTAAGATTACCAGTTTCTGAGTCTGAAGTTTTCATGTCTCCCGGTGGGCAGGTCCCTATTCATGACGTGGGCCAAATCCTCCAACGAAAGCACTGTAATTAGAAGTTAAGCCATTACCTAAGCTTATGCGTGGTTTACTTTTTCATTTTTAGAACCGTGTTAGATTTTATACAGGCAATTGACGGCGTCATACACTAAATGAAAAAGAGCGATAGGCTAAGATTGAAATTTAGAATTTTTTGAAAATTAAAAAATCAAATGGCACCAGTTTTAAAATTGAAATTTAGTAACTATCGATAGCGTTTTCTAAATTTTCGTAACTGTCTTTGAGAAAATCAAATTTCATTAGTAGCCTTCGATGCCTATACTATAGAAGGTATAGTAGTCGTCGATAACTGCAATAGATTTTGTAGTCATTGACTTTTGTAATGTTTAATTTCATTTTAAAAGACATGAACTGAATTTTTAAAACCTAGTGTATATATTTCTAATTTAAGTACATTTAATAGCGATCGACAGATGTAAGAGAAAAAGTATTTAGTAACTGTCGATGACTCCAGATTGAAAAACAAGCAACCGTTTATAGCAAGAATACGTTTTAGACGTTTTTAGGCTGTGTAAAAATTATGCATGTTCATGAACTGTGGGGGAGCTATGCTGCCAAACTCAATAGCAAAATAGTTCTGTCTGCAAACCGGAATTTTTTGTAATGTTTAAATATTAAAATAAAAAACAATGTAAAGCAGCGAATTGCAAAAATAGCTAACGTCTACACCTACACATACGTGTACTAACTTTTTGTTCCCGGTCAATAGAAAAATGTTAAAAAGCTGAAAACTTGGCTACGACTTTATGGTTATCTTTTAGTTTTGACGGAAATTGTTATAAATTAAGTTTTACAATAGGCCAAGGTTTTTATAGCACTTGCTGAAGAGGTTGTATTGGAGACATTGATTGCTCAGTAGCTGTCAATGCCTTATAATAATAAAAAATCGACAATGTTTTTGCCTAAAATCTAAAATTTAGAACTGTAATATAGAATATTGTTTTAACAGCCATCGACGTTACACTTTTTATTACTAATACAT
>JASANG010002271.1:0-10039 GCA_030248215.1 Enoplolaimus lenunculus
ACAATATTGCGCATTAACACCTGTACCGGTAAAACTAGGTTGTTGTCCGGGGGGTAATCATTATCAGTGAATCAAAACGTTCCTGTGTGCACGAAATTATAGTGGTCCATGTTACTTTAAGGGGCGTCCACGTTTCTGGTGAGTCTGTAAGAGAGTATGTTTAGACTCTAGATAACATTTTTGCTTAGGCCTAGGCTTAGGAACACGCATGATTTACTCTTACGCACCTTAAGGTAACATTGGCCATTGTAGTTAAGATCGCAAAACCAGACATTTGTTTATGGTTTCGTCGCAAATTGTCTTAAGACTTCATTTAGAAAACTTGTGAACATATTGTTCCAAGCCAAAAAAATATAACCTAGGAACCGGGAAAAATGTCTCCAAATGCTATATGATATGCTGTACCAAAACATTTCTGTTCAAAGATATGTGAAAAACATTCCCGATTTGTGAGCGATACAAGCTGTGTTTTAAACCGCTGTTTGACGTTTTTATAAAAATTTTGGGCGGGTAAAGAATCGCAAAATTTTGCCCGCGCTTTGAAAATTTTTACCCGCGGGTACACAAGCGTCCAAATTTCCTTACCCGTACCCGCGTTATCCGCGGGTACGCGCGGGTAGGGTGCAGCTCTGAATCGCATACATTTTATTCTGTTTCGGTAGGTAAGATATACAGTTTGGTTTGTCTCGAAGATTGAGATGTGCCGTTCGTTTGGGAACTCAGGAAAAGTTGAAAACCGAAAAGTTAGACAGCACAATGTTTTAGTCTACCGAGTGTAAACCTAAATCTACACGTTCCCGTTACACAAACTGTAAGCCTAAAATCAACTTTACAGGTTTTGCTGGGCAAGCAGGAGCACAGAAAAATTCAACCATAAGTTTTCTATTGGGTGGGAAGAGAAAATCGGAGGTCTACGCTTTGCATGAAAAACAGGAATGTGTATAATTGAAAAATTCGGCCGTATACGATTTCTTTCGCTTGGCAAAAAATTGTAGGCGTAGGTTTTACTGGAAAACCGGAAAAGTAGAAAATTGAAAGCATAAAAATTTAAGTCTACTAAGAATAAGCATAAAACTAAACCTAACCCTAATGTTCACTGTTATGGGTTTGGATAAGACAAATAGGCCACGTTAAGTTGCTTCGTGATATCTTCTCCAACAATGAAACGTATACCCTCTGCGAAAATCAATCACTTCATATTTCTCATTGAACAGTGAACTGTAAATATCACTTGCTTTTGCTTCGTTTAATTCTGCCACATGAAATGGCAACCATGGTAACCAGATGTTCGTTTCCGTTTCCGTTTTCGGCAAAAATCGGTGTCGGTTTGGGTTTCCGTTATAGAAATAATGGAAATTCTGTTATCTTCTCGTTTAAATAGTTATAAGTCACGTAAAAATATCTCGCAATTTTTCGTTACAGATATAGGCTGCAATTGTTCGAAATGAAATAAACCTTACAAACTTCACCCAAACTCTTATAAATTTCAATGCATCCGCCATTTTTTCTTGAAACTTCGGTAAGACCGGTCAATATATGCCCGCCTCGATTCTGTTGGCAGAAAAATACAACATTTTGGATATTTTTTCCGTTTCCGTTATTTTGATCAATATCCGTCTACAGTTCCGTTATTGTTACTATCCGTTTACACCCTACTATGGCAACTAAATTAAAAATTGTAAAATAAAATATTTTAAGGGTGAGACTGGCGCTCCGATTTTGAACTGGTTATGTATGCATCGGACCAGACCGCTGTCCAAGATTCTGAACTGGATGGTTCGAAGCCGTCCGTTCATATCACTATAGCGTATTAAACCTTCTTTATCTACCGTCCCGAATTTAAATCATCTTTGCGCCCTGCATGTCATATGCAAATACGAAGTGCCAACATTTCTCAAAATAGCTCAACTTTGCTTTCGTTTACTCAATGTGTTAATCGTCAAAATTAATCTGCATTTCGGTCTATTTTGGGAGTCTTGCTGAGCATCGGTGTTTATGTAAACCATGAATAAACAAAACTGATTGTTTCGAAGAAACATGTTTAACGGCAATTACAACCTTTATGATCTTTATATAAATTTAATGTTTACGCTGGCTAAATTCAATTTAACTGAAAAACCCAATATTTGTAACCCAGGCGGTATTTACATTTAACAATAATTCTTTCAGCATTATTACTTGTGCCGCAGCTAGTTTTCTTTAACACGTAAAGCTTTTTGCGTTATCTAAGGCGCTAAGCAATTGCGAAGTTTTGCATGCCTAATGCATTATGACAAAATTGCCTACAATGTAGCAAAACTTGCAAATATAAGTTGATAATTGTGAATTTCATATCAAGCCTAAATACCGTTCAACACGATCAGCTAAAGAAACAATGACACAAACCAAAACACCACAGATTTTCACCATTCATATCAATATTTCTATTTCTTATAAGATTTATTTCAAACCAGGATGCAAATCGCAGTGTCTCTAATGAAAAATGGAAGGTGTTTACCATAGCCACTCAGCTATTTGGCTTGTTCTAGACCGAAGAAGCTCTCGCGTCTCGTGGATATTTTTCAGTGCATACGCGTAGTCACACACTGCACATTGCATTTTCAGTGCATACGAATAGTTACACACTGCGCATTGCGTACCACTTCCCGTACAATAGAGTATGCGCTAAGTAAATGAAGGGTTTAAATTCTTATAACTATATAAATCTCAGTTCATGAAATTGAACATATGACAATACAGAAATCATATGCGCAAACATATGTTACATGATCAACCATGAATTTCGACAAACCTCAAATTGAGTCCAAATCAACATATGCTGCTGTCATATTTATTTGACATTTTTGCAAAAATGTGCGTTTCGATATAAAGAAAACACAAGGAATCTTGCTATATAACCAACTATATAATCCATAGCTGCTACAACATATAAAAAACAACATGGTCTAACCGGATATTCGTTTCCGGTAAAAATCGGTGTCCGTTTCTGTTAAAGAAATAACGGAAATTCTGTTATTTTTAAACCTTAAAATTAGTTCTAAAGCATGTATATATCTCGCAATTTTTCATTAGAAATATGCTGCAATTGTTTGAAATGAAATAAAAATAAAAAACTTAATTAAAAATTTTAAAAATTTCAAAGCATCGACCATTGTTTCTTTAAAGTTTTGGAAAGACTAATGAATAATTGCACGCCTCAATTGTGAGGCAGAAAATTAAAGCATCTGTTAAACTTTATTACTTCAATATCCGCTTTCCGATTCCATTTGTTTGATTACTATCCGTTTTCGTTATCTTTACCATCTGTTGACACCCTGGACCCCAGTTCCTCGCAATGTTCTCGTTCTTAATTTTGCTCAGATACCAGAACAGTCCCTCTTATTACAACAGCACAGTTAACTTATTGCACAAAAAAGTGTTTGGTGACTATGAGAATTGAAACCAATTCATGCGATAAATTACATTAGTGACGCTTGTATTGCTAACACACGCACAGAACGGAATGTTCAAAAATAAACTCTAAATATAAGAAAATAATATATTTTCGGTTTTTAAACTACAAATAAACTTGAAACCAAACCAATGTTAATTGTAATTCGGTTAAACGTGGCTTGAACGATAAAATCAAGAATGTGGTTAGAGTTTAAATATTTCAAAGTGAACCAGAATATAAATTTTATTGAAATGACTAAATGATTATTGTTTTATCAAATGCGTAATCAATAGTTTTTTATTGCAGTCAGGGCGCAACCTTGTATCCGTTTCCGTTTCCGGTAAAAACCGGCGTCCGCTTCCATTTATGTTATAGAGATAACGGTAATATTTATGTTCAAAATTAGTTATAAATCACGTATATATCTCGCAATTTTTCATTACACATATGCTGCAATTGTTTGAAACGACATAAAAATTATCAAATTCATCCAAAATCTTAAAAATTTCAACGCATTCGCCATACATTCGTTCCAATTCTAGAAAAACCGGTGGATATATGCACGCCTCAGTTGTGTTAGCTTAAAAATAATACATTTTTTGAAACGTTTATACTTCAATATCCGTTCTTCGCATGTTATTTTCATCACTATCCGTTTCTGTTGCCGTAATTTTTACTATCCGTTTACACCCTGATTGCCGTGCAACTGTGAAGACAAAGTTGATAATTGCACTAAAACATAACAGTAGCTTAAACTCCTCAACACAAGTTGTAGGTTTGGTTGAACTTAGGTTTAGGTCCTAAAAAATTTAAGATTGAATTTTTATTGGCGTGGCATCATGCAAGTCACACTAAATTTTCCCGCTAGGCTACTTCCATGCGGTCTACCTACTTCACTGTCCTACTGTTTCAAGTGTCTCACTTTGCCACGGTATTCAGAAAACAATAAAACTTTGATGGTACATAATCAGTTTAGCATTACCAGAATTTAGGCTGTGTACTACACGATAACAATGTAAGTTGCAACATCATAGGTAATGCAAGAGCAACCACGCTGAGCTTTGATTATCATGATAAACGAAAGCGAAGTGAAATGGCTAGTGGTAATAAATTTTATATTCATAATTCATAAATCGAACAATTCAAGATGTCTACGCCGGAATCTACAAAACGCGTGAAGTAATTTGTCTTACAATGATGTGAATTTATCATAAAATATTTATTCAGAAAGTTAATACAAGAAGGCATATATTCGGTTACGTAGAGATGGTTATATAGCGCTTAGCCAAGCCTAATGATGATCAATTAAATACGCTGCGAATATAGCGAATATTTGCTTCACATCTCAAAAACCAAAATTTACATTTAGCGTTATACACTATGTACTTGCAGAATGCACATAAATAATTTGTGCGAAGACTTTTTCACAAATATTACTTGCACTTTTAACCAATCGTAATTCAAACTGAAACTATTTAATTTTAAAAATGGATATAAAATTATAGCCTATTTGAAAATCTAAGAAACAAAACTCGAAACAATATTATATAACATTGCTTAAATTTTGAGCTCTGTTGTCCGCTTGATTTCCCATTTAGCTGTTAAAACACCGGCTTTAAAACTGCTAAATAAATTTATTGATCGTTGCATAGACTAAAGCGACTCCTGCAACTATAAGTAGCACATACAGAGAGCGCAAAAAACCACTCAAAAATACAAATATAGTTTTCGCGAACCGGTCGACCGAAATAAACCCGTTTGTATTTATCACCATATAAAACTTTATAAATCAAAGCGTCCTCCGCACTACACACTACAAATGCCTATAAATGGTCCAAAAATACGTTCAACTGTTTTATTTAAAATTGGATGAAAAGCAAAACACGTCTCTGTGTAAAATTAAAAACGTATTGATTCTATTTTGAACAAAACGTTCATTTCAGTGATTGAATCAATCGAAAACAGTGAAGCTTTACAAGCAATCCACGAAAGCGGCACTGGAGACAGAAAAAGACATACGACCGAATTCTTCGATATAGTATTTTTATGACTCGAAATTGATTTAGTTTAAACTGTAACAGCAAGTGATTATACGTATTTTTGTGGTATAAAACAATCTTCAAACAATACAAAATCTGTCAATCATGAAGAAATTGTTAGTTTATCACGAATGGGGGCACCATCCACCCAATCCACGACAATACTCGTAATGTTTCAAGAAACTATTTATATATATTTGTCGCAGACTAATCTGCTATTTTATGTAATAGAAAGTTTGGTCTAGGCTAAATTGCTGCGGAACTTATATATAACAATAATATTTGGTTATTTAGAAACAGAAGTTTGGCATAGGGCAATTGGCAATTGGCGTGAATAGTAGAATGACCTGCGACATACAAATATGCATATATTTATGCCCGTCCGTTGCTTCCGGAACGGCGAATAAGTTGGAGAATGGGTGGTCAGCCCGTTGCAATTTTCACGTCGGAAAATTTTGCAAACTGGAAAATTTTAAGAAAGAAACACTAAGGTCGCTAAACAACTTATCAATATTGCATTTGGCTTCAACGATTATATATCGCGCCCCAGTGTGCGTGAGCTCACCCATTTTTGCATCCGCTGTTGCGAACCTGACTGCTCATAAAAATTACGAGGGGTATCACATTTGCTGTCAAATGTACGGAACGAAGCTATTTTACACCGCGATAATTAGTCGAGCAGCATATTGCCAGGACTTAAAGACTCGAGCGGTTGAAGACGGCAAATGACTTTCGGTCCCGTAAACGGCGTCGCCAGCACTTTTCTAAATAAGTTTAGTTTCGTTCCGTTTTTCATATACCAAATAACAATATATACATTTTAGCTGTTCTAAAACTCAGAAACAATAATAGATAGTTCTGAATCAGTTATTTTACAAAAATGCCGTTTTGGTAAAATTTATACCCCGCAACATAAACTAGTTTTATTAGAGACGGCCGCGGGCCGTCTACAATAAAACTAGTTTTTATGTTGCGGCAATTTTTTTACCGAAACATTTTTGTAAAATATGATTCAGAACCTGTTTATCTAGTTTTCAAAGTTTTAATGTTATATATTGTTATTTGGTATATGAAAAACGGAACAAAACTAAACTTAATTTTGGAGAAGTGCTGGCGACGCCTTTTACGGGACCGAAAAGTCATTTGCCGTGTTCAACCGCTGGTAAGTCCTGGCAATTGTGTCGAGACCATCTCCACACAGAGTGTGAGACCAGCTTCCATTCTGACAGCAAATGTGATACCCCCTCGTAATTTTTATGGTCAGTTTCGCAACAGCGGGAGAATGCAATGGGTGAGCTCAGCGCACACTGGGGCGCGAAATAGTTGAAGCCAAATGCAATATTGATAAGTTGTTTCAGCGACCTTAGTGTTTCTTTTTATTTAAAATTTTCCCAGTTTGCAAAATTTTTGGAGGTGGAGTGACGGGGAAAATTGGCGCGCCTCTATTCGCCGTTCCCGGGGTCATATGTTCACCAGGTCATTCTGTGCTAGCGCCCAAATCCCCAAATTGCCCTATGCCAAACTTCTACTTTTCAGAATAAGCCAAATATTTAATTATATATGTAAGTTCCCGGCTCCAACAAATATGTATCTGAATAGTTTCTTGAAACGTCAAGTATTGTGGTGAGAAAATCAACCTTCATGATTGACAGATTTTCTCTATTTTTGAAGATCCGCGAAAATACGTATAATCACTTTTTGCTGTACCGTACAACATGAATAATTTTCAAATCATAAAAATACTATATCGAAAATTGGGTCGTCTTTCTGTCTCATCCGCTTTCGTGGATTGTTGTTCACTGTTTTCGATTGGTAGAAAATAGCTTAAAAAAATCGAGAAATCAACATTTAACTTTACACGAGAAAGACATGTTTTGAAACACGGTAAAAAACATTTTTGAAAATTTCCATTTATGGCATTTGTAGTGTGTAGTGGGAGGGAGAGCGCTTTAAAAATTTTATAAAGTTTTAAATATGGTGGATTAAACTTGCCGAACGATTCGGTCAACCGCTTCCTGTTGTTATTTTTAAATCGTTCTCTATGTGCCAAATATGGTTGCAGGAGTTTTCACAATCCAACGATAATTAACTCACATTTTTAAAAGCCGGTGTTTTAACGGCTCAAACAAAAATAAAGAAGACAAAAAAAAAAAACTAAACTTAGGCTCAATATTTTATAATATAGTTTCTGAGTTTTTGTTTTCTAGATTTTTACAAATCAGGTACTGAGTTTATATCCATTTTAAAATTAAATAGTTTCAGTTTTGAATTACGATTGGTTAAAAGTGCAAGTGATATCAAAAAAAGTCTTCGCACAAAATTATTTTATGTGCATTCTGCAAGTACAAGGTGCCTAGCGCTAAATGTAAATTTTGGTTTTTGATGTGAAACAAAAATATTGTGGCAGCGTATTAAGTAAACCGAGTACCTCGTAGGCTTGCACTAAGCGTATATGTACGTAAGTTTCTATGCCTTCTTGAATTGTAAAAATTGGATCTTTTTATGGATCAATTTTTCACATCATTGTAAGAACAAATTCTCACGCGTTTTGTCGAATTAGACATCTTGAATTGTTCAATTTCTATGAATTGGGAAAATGTTAAAAATTTTCTCACCACTAGCTTCGCTTTCGTTTATAAAAAAAAAAAAAAAGCTCAGTTTAAACACGTACCTATGATGTTCAACTTTATTGTTATCATCGTGGTGCGCAGCCTAAAAATTGTGGTAACCTCTAAACTGAATTTTGTACCCATCAAAGTTTCATTGTTTTGGAATTGGAGCGCGACACGTGGAGCGTAATCCCCCTCCAAAAATTTAGGTGTGACTACATGATGCCGCGCCAAAAAAATTTCGATATTAAGAGTTTTCAGACCTAAACCTAAGTTCAGACCCAAAAACCTACAACTTTGTGTTGAGGAGTTTTAGAGCTCCTGTTTTATGGTTTTAAAAAAATACAATTATCAACTTTGTCTTCACAGTTGCGCGGCAATCAGGGTGTAAACGGATGGTAAAAATTCGCAACATGCGTGGTGGAAATCCCCCCCCCCCCCCTTGAAGTAGTGCTCCAAAAAATGTATTATTTTAAGCTAGCACAAACTGAGGCCTGCGTATATATCCCACCGGTTTTTAGATGTATAGCGAATGCGTTGAAAGTTTAATTTGATAATTTTTATGTCGTTTCAAACAATATTGCAGTGTAATTGAAAATTGCAATATATACGTGGACTACAATTTTGAACATAAATATTACCGTTATCTCTATAATTGATGGAAGCGGAGCGCTTACCGGAAACGGAAACGGACCGAATTAGGCTGTGAAAAACTATAATCATTTTTGGTCATTTAAATAAAATTTATATTATCATTCACTTTGAAATTTTTAAACTCTAACCACGTATTTATGAGTTCAACTAACCGAAATTACAATCATTTTTGGTAGTTTTGAATATATTATTTTCTTTTATATTTAGAGTTTATTTTGAACGTTGCCCGTTCTGTGTAAGCAACAGTTCACCTAATGTAATTTATCGCATCAAATTGGTTTCAATTTATTCATGTTTTTTGTGCAATAAGTTAACTGTGCTGTTGTAATTTTCTGGTATCTGAGAAACAAGAAAAACATTGCGGAGGGTGCAAAAAACAAATAATTTGTGTGCTTGAAGTAATAAAGTTTAGAGTTAAATACTTAATTTTCTGCCTCACAGATTGAGGCGTCAAATTATTCGTCCCATCTTTCCGAAATTTTTTAAAAGAAAAAAAGCAAATCGTCGAGATGTTGAAATTTTGATTAATTAAGTTTTTTATTTTTATTTCATTTCCAGCATCTGAAAAACTGCGAGAGTATACATGCTTTAAAAAATTTAACTTTAAAAATAACAGATTTTCCGTTATTTTAAGAAAAAAAAAAAAAAACGAAATATCCGTGTTGTTTTATATGTTGTAGCAGTATCAATTATATAGTTGGTACTATAGCAAGATTCCTTGTTTTCTTTATATCAAAACGTCACATTTTTGCAAAAGTCTCAAATCGAATATGTGACAGCAGCATATGTTGATTTGAATTGGTTGAGATTTTTGTAAATGCATAATACAGTGTAACATATGTTTGCGCATATAATTTCTGTATTATGTTCAATTTCAGTGGAGTTTGAGATTTATAGTTTAAAATTTTAAAAATTGTTTCATTTCTTCCGCATCCCTATTGTGCTACGGGAAGACAGCAGTGTGTAAGACTATTCGTTATGCACTGAAAATGCAATGTGCAGTGTGTGACTACGCGTATGCACTGAAAAAATATCCCACGACTTAAAAATTCCCGAGTCGGCTAGAACAAGCCGATGCCTGTAAACACCCTTCCATTTTCACAATTTGCGTCCTGGTTTGAAATCAATCTTGTGAGGAAATAGAAATATTGGCTATGAATGGTGAAAATCTGTGGTGTTTTCGTTTTGTGTCTACATTGTTTAGCTGATACATTGTTGAACGGTATTTGGGGTTTTTGAAGTACGAGATATAAACTTGTGTTCAAGTTTCTACATTGTGAGCAATTTTGTCATAAGTCGTCACA